>JARYHS010000275.1:0-23000 GCA_031002005.1 Vandiemenella viatica | reverse complement strand
TACCGCACGTAACCCGACGATTTTCACTATATTACTTCTTTCCTACCTGTTTTATCGGCTTCGGGTACACTTTTTCTTAAATAGAAATGCCTAAGGAATGCGTTAATCACATTTTCATCGAGAAGTAACAGTTTTTTCTACTGGCCGTACTTTGCACAGCACCCCGACGGGCTTCAGACTGCGTTGAACAAGATAGAAAGTCAGGAAACTAATGAAGAATTAAATTAATAATTTAACTAATTGTTCGCTGTCACCACTTACCTAAATGAAAATCGATAGTAAACAAATTTTTCTTTTCTATTAATTGTTCCGAGTTTGTCACTCCACTACTAGATGTCACCACATAAATGAAAATTTATAGTAGTCGCTTTTCTATTATGTTTATAATCACACACAAATTTGACGGCTTACTAAAGCGGGCACCCTTGGAAATTTGCCGTTCCTAAAACGCTGCCGCCTCTAGGCTGGAGCCTATACAGCCTAATGGGAAATCCAGCACTGCCATATCCCCCTGTAGCTGTTCACAGAATCAATCGTACTTCACACTGGATCAGTCATTTTGTAGTGTCAATAAAATAAAAAAACGTCACCCAGCTCTTTCCCTTTACGTTTTTTTTTAATTTTAAATTTCAGTGTTGCAGGTAACTGGAAGCTGTTAATCACTATCGCAATCATTCTTCAGATTAATTAATAGGAATGGTTCCCGTTCTCTACGCTGTGACTCTCCCCTTTTCACTTCCACCTTTTTGATACTGCAATTCATAAACTCATTGATTTTTTTAAGAATTCGTCTGCTCAGGAAGTCACTTTTTCATCCACTCCAATGGTTTTTACCTTGGTTGTCACTATTTATGGCTCAATCTGTAAAACACCTTGAAAATATCTAAAGTTATTAGCTTTACATTCCTTGTCCATTTCATCTGAAATTTCTTTTACGCAACAAACTAAGTTACTTTTACATATTTCCTTACAATCGGTTTTTCCCTATTCTTGTACACGCCTACTTTTGCTCCCTAGAAATTTGAATTTTAAATTCTTTCGTTGTTTTTGTTAAATTATTCATCACTTGCCATGGTAATTTATTGCAATTCCTGAACCCCTTACCTACAAAAGAAAATTTTCCCACATTATTGTGCCTGAAATCGAGTGCCAGCTTATGGTCACGATCATCTTTTTCCTTCCAAGCACCACCCTTAGTTCTTCCACCAGTATCTTTACACGCCTCATCGCCAATATATGCCTTGTACACTCCCAGCACTGTCTTCACCTTCCTCCTGTCTCCCAATGACTACGTTCTTTCAAAATAGCCTCGGGATCTATTTTAAATTTAGTTGAAATCCGTTCGTTAGTTTTTAAGTTATCCAGTCACAGACAAACAAAAACCCGATAATTCGTGGTTTTGTGCTCTATGTATCATCGGAAACTATGTATCTTATCTGGATAAAAAATATATTTAATACATGTTTTGCTACTTATACAGGGCGTTCGCCGGAAAACGCTACCCTCCCAGTCTGTTGCCGTCGGCAACTTGCTCGGTCAGTCGTGCCAGCAGTTTCCGCCACACGGCACCGTGAATCACCGCACTGTTTAACACCTCCGCTGCCCCAACAGTGCAGTGCAGTGACCCTTACATTGTTAAGAACGGTTTCTTTGCATTGTAGATAGTTTGTGACTTCAGTCTCTTATTAATCAGTGTTGTGAATAAACGTTTCTTTGCGGTTTGGCTGGTTTGGGGCTTCATACTCTTATTAATCTGTACCGTGTTTGAGTGTGAGTAAAATTATGTTACGTTACAGTTTGCAACAAAGAATATTTCTCTACGATACATATGTGAAGAAGAAGTCGTTTAAAAAGTGTCGCAGTAAATTTCGTCGCGAATTTCCTGGCGCTTTACTGCCAGCTAAATCAACAATTCTGCGTCTGGTTAAAAAAGTAAGAGAAACGGGTTCATTTTTTAACAAAAAGAGACTGTCGGTCAACCGTATTCTCACAGAGGAGAAAATTGACGATATCGCTTTTCGACTAGAACAGTCACCCAAAAAAATCATTAAGTCAGTTAGGGCAGCGTATGTCTCGAAATATGTTCAGAAGATGTGAAATGTGCATTACACAAGAGGGTCAACACTTCCAGCATCTTTTATAAGGTAAGCAAATGAATTACGTCACATTTAAATGCTTAGCACACAAGTTTATGAAGTTTATCAAGCGTAATTATTATGAAATAGTCCGCGGCCGACGGTCGAACAATGCCGGAAACTGAGCGCTCGCTCGCCGGGAGCAGTTTCTTCCTTGTAGCGCTAACAGTGGGTTACGTTTCCCGGCGAACGCCCTGTATAAACAGAATTATTTCAATGTGAATTAACTTTTCGGAATGCATGAGTAAATCAGCGTGCATGTATTTTCATGCTTGTTGTTTTAGGAATGACAATATCATCAATTACTGATCAGTTACCTACGAACATGTCTAAACAAACTATTCATAAAGTTTCAAATAAATAACGCGTTAGTGACAGTGTTGAACATGGAAGAAATGGAGTAGTGGAAATTCAATCTTCTATTCAATGCTAAACCGTCTATCATACACTTGCTGTATTTATGCAACCCCGTTTAAATTTGTTTTATAGCTATTTGCTGCAATGTCTGTGAATTTTGATATTACAGGTTATACGACATATAGGCCTACGTCCTCCTTTCTTTACGCTCCAAATATTCACTAATATAGATCATCGCCTACTGGAATAGAATACCGTACGTGGTAATGGAAATTGAGATTCAACTGGAACTAAATAATAATTTAAAAATGTAATCTGATACACCTACAAGAGAGTATGTTATAAACAGTCTTGAGATTTTGCAGCAAAGAATTTATGCTTTACATTTTTGTGTAAATAATTTCTTCGTGATATGCTATTAAACTTATCTCTGGTTGTCAGTACTTGGGGTGTTAGCGATGTGGACGTATTTTTAATGTTTACGTTCGGAAGAGTGGAAAAGCATTACTCCTTTATAAAAAGAGAATGACTGAAGTAAATGAGAGAAGTAGTTAATGTCTCTCATATGCAACTGTATTCATAAGGAACAGAAAATGAAAATTCGAAAAAGAATTTTTCCTCGACCACTTAAAGCAGTTGCTGCCTTTATTTTGATCGCTGTAATGATACCAATAACT
This sequence comes from Vandiemenella viatica, assembly GCA_031002005.1. Lineage (NCBI taxonomy): Eukaryota > Metazoa > Arthropoda > Insecta > Orthoptera > Morabidae > Vandiemenella > Vandiemenella viatica. The sequence goes on along the minus strand of JARYHS010000275.1, from coordinate 19,831 downwards.
TATTGCTTCGAGCTTTTTGTGATAATGCCAACTATGTATGAGAAATGGTCATTTTGGTTTACGTTGCATTTTATTGCTGGAACTTATATTTGACTAACGTGGTTAGTAACTTTGTAGCAACTATTATAATAGATACAAGTTTAAGCGGAAATATAATGCCGTGTGTTTCAACTGTCAACTGGAGATTTTGCTCAGTATGTGAGACAGTTGCACCTCCAAGATCATGGCATTGTGAAATCTGTAACACGTGTATTCTGAAGCGTGATCATCATTGCATGTTTACTGGGTGCTGTATTGGTCATTTCAATTACAGATTTTTCTATTTGTTCCTTTTATACACCTTCCTAGGTGCTATTTATGCTACATATTTTAATTTGTTCTATATTTGGAATAAATTGGATTATATTTCAGCGATTTCTCTTGCGAGAATAATTTTCCCTATAGTCATACTTATTGTGGGGTTTGATATATCTGAGGCACAAATGTGTTTGTTGGTTTTTGTTCTTAATCTTGTGGCAGTAATTGTTACATTAGTGTTGCTGTTTCAACATACTAAACTTGTCTGCAGAGGAATTGTTACATACGAAAGTAGTAAGAATATTACTAGATATAATCATGGTTTGATGTCAAATATAATAGAAGTTTTTGGTAATAAATGGTTAATATGCTGGATATTTCCCTTTATACCATCAGAATTACCAAGTGATGGAATCAACTGGAAATTGGAAAAATTAGAATAAAGAGTAAAATTCATAATGTTTGTTACTTTTTATATTGTTGTTTGTTAGTAAACTCTACTTAAATGGGAGCGGGAAGTAATATTTTAGTTTTATATTTTGCTTCTTTAATTTTTTTTAACTAGGAAATTCACTGTAGAGCTTATTTGGAAAAAAGATGGTTGTCAGATTAGAAATAGTATTATTTTTAAGTACATCAATACATGCAAGTTCATTTTGAAACCTGTGCTACACAGTTAAATTTTAGTAGTGAGAATTTCATATTAATGATTGCATATAGTGCTTTATCTGGAAGTTTTGCTTTCATCCTGAAACAGTCTAGACCTCTTATTTTATTATTAATATTATTGCTATTCTGTTTTACATGGAGAAGTGGTTAACATAGTCTTATATGGTGATTCTAATGTAGTAGAATTTCTTAACAATTTACCTATAAAGTCTTGTTGGAACAATTAGCGAGCTCATTAAATCAAACTTTGGTTCTTTTGAGATAAAAAATGGATACGGCATTACTTTACATCGCGATACAGCTGCAAATACATACACGTTGACGAAATAGTGACCTCTGTAGTATTGTGCAACGAAAGCAAAAAGAAGATTAAAAATAAATATTAAAATTACAACATTTAACGTTTTGCGGCGTAATGTCAGTTATAACTTTGCTGCATGCCCCAAAGATGGCGACTAGATAGCTACTTTCGCATAAAATGATGACGTAATTAACATGGCGCTCATGAAAACAAGTTAAAAGTTAAATAAAAACTAAATTCCTTTAGTGTAACATGGAATGATGGTTGTATTCTTGTTTAGTTGTATTTAAGCTAATATTGTACGAAAACCAAAACTTTTATTGCACACGCGGTATTACAACTAGGCCTACTTTTTCGTGCATAGGTAACGAATGACACAATATAATAGGTGTGAAATATATGCTTCGGATTACCAATTCAAATTAAGTAAAATAGATGTTATGCTTAACGAAAAGCTGTAATATTTATTATAACAAACAATTAGGAACTATAATGTCTTGTTTAGCGAACCTTTTTTTAAGAGGTCGATTGCCGTATCGTATTACAATATTTTCCCTCTCCTAAAATTCCGTTCCGTTCTCGCCTCCAATTAGGGGCCGTCCATAAACCACGTAGCTCCATGTTGCCCTCCTGTGAAGAGTGAGATTAGGAACTATCCCAACATTCGTCATTGCGCCACACCGCGTAGAAACTGCAATCACACCGTGCTTAGGATTTGAAGCTGTGTCCCTGGTATCTACCTGATCCAATGTGATGACGTTTTAACGAGCGCAGCTACAGAGGTGAGGGTTTAGTGTAAGACGCAAAGTCATCTTAAAATGATTAATCGATGCACTTGCTGCAAGCCTTCAGCGCAGTGAAAGGAATAACAGCAGCATATAGTTTACTGGATATTTTTTCCTGGGTCAAAACGTCCAAGTCGTTGGGGACAGGTGAAAAATGATCAAGTTGCTACTGAAAGAAAGGATAATGTACATCAGGAAGACGTTACAAATGATACCACATCTGAACAATAGGTAACTGTAACAACGTCAATTGCGATAATGTCTCCATAAAGACCCATTCACACTAGCGGTCAGCTCAGCTCAGCTCAGCTCAGGTCAAAAATCGCTATACACGTAATCCAATGGGAGCATTCACACTACACGATCCGCTGAGATCAGGGCAAGGCAGCTCAAACTGAAGATCGCGCCGCCACCAATCAACAACGGTCAAGACCTGAGCTGAGCTGAGCTGACCGCTAGTGTGAACATGCAACGGTCAGGCCAGGTCAGATCAAATGGGCGGCGAACGTCTAAAAACTATGCTCGTGAGCAATAAATAAAGAGTAATAAATTAAAAATAAATGTTTTAAACGGTATGTTATTTCTGTTTATTATAAAGTCGGCAAACTTTAATCTAAATTCAAATATTATTACACATTTTAGTACTGCCAAGATACAGACCCTGTTTCCGAATTTTTTTTAAAAATATTGTGAATATATTTTTTGAATCAAATGCTTTTGTACCAGCGTTAGCACACAAACAAAGAATATTTGTAAAGTAGGGTTTCTCTCTCATCCTGAAATTTACTTTCTACATGGCATGAAATTTTATCCTTCCGTAAATAATTGTGCAAAATACATGTTGCTAAAATTATGTTATCAATTAATCCTGGAGCAGAATTAATTTTTCTAAAATAAATTGAAATCTTTGAGCCCTAAAGTATCAAAAGCATTTCGCACAACTCGCCTCTCACGGCTTAAACCGGTAGTTAGCAATCTTCTTTCTCTTTATCTGTTTGCGCTTGAAACTCTGGATACACTCAGAACAATCGTATTTTTGATCTCTACATATTTTTAGGCCCTTGATCCAAAATTGGGGCAGAAAACGGCATTGTTCACTATGAGTAACAAATGAAATGCCCTCGTCTACGACTTGATCTGGCCTGACCTGAGCTGAGCTGACTACCCTGGATTGTGAGCTGAGCTGACCTGACCGCTAGTGAGAATGGGCCTTAAGTCAAGAACAGCAGAGATAATGTTCGAGGAACTCTGAAAAAAAATATGCTATGCAAAAATTACTTATTTCAACTATTGAACATTTAAGCACTAAAATTTGACGTGATGTGAACTGGAAGGTAATATGCGCCGATAAATGTTATTCTAAAAGTACAAGAGATTGGCAATAGGAGTAAAGATATTCTGTATCTGGATTCTGCAAGAGGCGGATCTATGTATAGAACAACGCAAAGGTCTTGTGATACAAGTGTGCTATATGTATGTGTGGTTTCATTGTCCTTGACAATATCAAAGACAAATCTATAGTTGTATCCAATCCAAAGTTATGCCACAACAGGGAGAGATAGTAGAGTTTGGATGAGAGTTTTGGGACTTAGCAGCTCGTTCACAACCTTCATTAGGATAGGAAATTCCAATGGAGAGTCGAGTAGGCTATTAGAAAAGAACTATAAAAACCCATCATTCACGGCACATGTTATGGAACTTATGTGCTTTTGCCTGAACTGGTTTAAAAGAAAACAAACTATTAAAGCACACCTTTGGCTGTCTGGATCAGTATTTGCGCTAGTCAAACTGTGCTATTCAATGTGTCTGTTACAAGTACAGTAAAAGTCCGGTTATCCGAGTTCCGATTATTCGAGTCGCCGTGTTAACCGAGGCAAATTTTTGAAATATGGTAGGGAGCTTTTATGAATATATGGAATATTTTTCCAGCTAGAGTGTGTACGATATTAAGCGTGGTACAGTAGCTCTTGCGTGTATCGCCTGTTGCTGTGTCGAGTAGAAAGCACAGCAGACGACAATATGATGCTTCGGCGCTATACTTCCGCTAAGAAGAGAAACAAAATTATGACACAGAAGACGATTAAAGACTTTTTTTCGCAAGTGATCGTAATTTATGTACAAAAAACAACTTTATTGCTTCACAAATTAGTTTTACACTATAAATAAACTGTATTATTTCAGTTTCAATACGTTTTTTGATTCCTCCGGTTATCCGAGTTTTTTGTTATTCGAGGTGGTTCTGGTCTCGTTTACCTCGGATAATCGGACTTCTACTTTATGATGAAACCTGTTACTCTGTTTTCATCTGGCTTTTTTTGCGCATGTTGTGAGAAAAAATCTGGCAGAACAGTATCTCTGTATGTCTGAGTTGCCTTTTGCGTTACTTCAGAAAATGTCTCGGCGGTACTAGCTAACATGATTCAGAGACGAAATTACGTTGTCTCAGTGTTGTGAAGCACTTTTCAATGCCGCAATACATCAAATTATCTTTGTGGTTCATGTTTTTCTGTGACAATGGATATCCTTAATGAAATGGTGACATAATCAAACATCATATCCCTTCACTATATATTTCTGTGTATTCCATTTATTGTCTTACATCTTCTTGGTTCCGCCCTTGTCTCCGAACCAGCTGTTGCTTTACTGTTGAGGACAGACTAGTGTTTTCGAGATATTAGAAAAAAATTGCCTTTTCAGCACAAAGAACTCAATTTAACTAACATCAAACGCGAATATGTTACCTAGATGAAAGGCTGCTGGAAGCATAAACAACAAACACTGTATAAGACTGGAGATTTTCTCGGCGTTGAAAATGAATAAAATTTTCTCAGGTAACTATTGTCAAGTGACTTGCCAATGGCGGCAGAGTTGGTGACCGCTGTAACATTGTTGTGTTTGATCGTTGGACTAACATTTTATTCAACAACAATGCATGATAAATTAGTTCTAAGGCTTTCAGATCTCTATATTATCTTTTTTTAAATGGCTTTACGCCTCGTCGACGTCGAGGTTAAACGTGCTGCGACTTATACCTCTAATAACTGTTTCTGTGATTGTATCATGTTTACAGTAAATAACGCAAGCATGAAATAATCATAAACTAGGGTCCACAATTAAACCTAGACAGGAAATTTAATTCATAGTTCGATGCAGCGAAACAATAAAGCTACTGTAGCGGTAGTTGCTACTCCGATACTCTTCACCTTTACTCAGAGGGTCGTTGGTTCGAGCACGGTCTCGGCATGTTATTGATTTTATAACGTGTAATAATAATGTTATTACTTATTGATTACAATTGAATTTATGAGCGTGAGGTAATTTCACTTCACACCTTCATCACCACACATATTTCTACTTTAAATTTTTTAATTGTTTGAGATAAATTGGTGAAAACTTCGATATTTTTTCTCAGACCTTCGCAACCTCGTCAACAAATGAAAACTTTCTCCTTCACCTACGCGCTAATAAACGTCATGGTCACCCTTGCACCATACTCCTGATTCTTCATACAATATCAAACCAGTCACCATAGCTAATGTTTGTCTTCACGCTCTCTTAATCCAATATCCTGTCTTTTCAGTGATTCTCAATAAATTGTATTTACAGCTAATTCTGTATTAATGCAGCAACTAACGTCAGGTTAGAACCAATCCTGCTTTCGCGGCTTATTTTAACTCTGACCTCTCCCTTGCGGGCAATTACTGCTGATAAAACGAGCCACAAATTAGCCATGTCCGGTTGTTAGAACAGTCATGACACTGCGGTTAAAAAATACTCCACAGAACAAGATTTCTTTTTTGTCGCGATACAGACTTAAAGAAATTTAACGTAGCATTGTGTTTAATGTAGCTCTGAAAGTAACTTGTGAAAATGCGAACTGTGACGCTGGTTACAAAGCTAAGATGATACAAAGTATGCGGCTTCAAACTTCGGTGCGATAGATACTTAACTGGTACAGGTACAGATAATTGAAACGAAATTTAAACATGGATCCGGGAAAGGGAAATTCCTTTTTCGAATTTCTGTGGAAGCTTTACGTCAGTAGTACGTATTTTGCGTGATTATTCCATAGTGCCCAAACTTTATTTGTTTAGATTTATCTGAGCTACAAGGCGTAACTGAAATTAAAATCACACAATTATGGTCAAGATTACGCAGCGCAACATTATTGACAGTCATCTACACTTAATATTATAATTGCGAAAGTAACTATCTATTTCTTACGTTTTCAAGATTAAACGGCTAAAGCGATCTTGATGAAATTTGACAAGGAAACAATATACGTCATTAGGAAGGAAATAAGGTTCTGTTTTTGGATAAATAACATATTTTGTATTGCAATTTCGAAAACTAGCCGAATGGTGACAAACAGACGGATAGTGTGTGTAAATATCGGTCGCTAAGGCTTTATTTCTCTCGCACACCGTTTGTGAGACACCTTTTACCTAACTTACTGCTTTCTATATGCAATTTTAGCAATAATATTCTAAGTCCACACGTACGATGTCGCGGGTAACAGCTAGTACCAATGATTATACAGTTCATATTACTCTCCAACACAGAATTTAACTTCACATCCATAAGTCCTGGATAGTGGAGAGACTGAAGTTTCAGGATATGTTACATCTTCTAGTGTTCCCAACACAGTCATTCATATTTCTTCCATATCTAGAAAGCTGTCCTTGCAGCTTTTGATTTATTATCGAGCCTGATGGGTGATCGGTTTAACATTCGGGCTTGATATTCGGGAGCACGCAGCACGGAACATCCGGATTTCAGTTTTATATGGTTTCTGAAATCACTTAATATGAACACTGCGATGGTTTCAAAAGACCATATTTGAATTCTTATTTGTCCCCCTGCCCCTAATTCTCTCTTGGCATCAATGATGTTCCGTTGTCCCCCATTCCAGTTCTGATCCAAACCTGATCAGACATTTAGTGCTGGTATATGCTTAGATACTGTTTTCCGCCTTATTTTGAGATAAACCGTTCCTGCTAATATGTATAACTGATACACCTTGAGCCTCTTTAGCGACGCGTAAATAATCATCGTGTGTCGTTCCTATAATACCGTAAATTACAGATGTATCAGATCTCCATGAAAGGCAAGAACATAAACAACGAACATAGAATGTTGGGAAAAGCTGTGTGAAGAAGATTTGTTATTTTGCTAAAGAAATCATTTCTGATGTTTTGGTTTGGAGTTTCCGATAATTTCATACATTTATAGAAAACTCGCTAAATAGACACGGTTTGAACAATGATGCAGTCAGGGTTCCATTATATTTTTAAATTCCTGTTTGTTTATAGATAGATAGATAGATATGTTCACTTTGATCCCATGTGAGCAGCTTGTAAAACCTGATATAAGAGCGAAACGAGTAAAATTATGGTAACATCCTATTAAAACCAATGAGTCGGGCGCATATTATGAAATGTGAGCAGCTACCGTATTGCGAGAAGTATTGTATAGGGGACAGAAAAAAGGATTCGTTAAGCAGAAAGACGACAATTTTCCTTCAAAGAGTCGTTGTTTCGTTTATTTAAACTGTAAAATAAAATTGTCTCATTATGGCTGGACAAGAACAGTGACTTAGTTTTAGCGGAATTAATGTTGTCCTTGTGAATGTAATCAGTGTTCGAGTTAAAAAATGCGTATGCTGACCAAGTAACATATTTTTTATTTCCCGCGCATTTCACCTCTGAGGTATATTTATAGTGCACTTCGCATTTACAAAGCACGGGTAAAAGCCAAATCGAATAATAATTTTCATCTTTGAATAACTTGTAGTACACATCATCTTTAAACTGTTTTGTTGTGTTTATATAAACATGTGCACTTTTTACGACATCGTGTCTAGTACAGTGCTTCGCAATAAATATGTATACGAAGCTAATTATTCAGCATCTCGTCAATTCTGGTAAGTTTTTCACAATGTTTTCATATTTAGTCTTTTCTCTCATAATAAAACGTGTTCACGACATTTACTTGAAATCATTTTTCAGCGCAGGAACCAACTTTACTAGCCACGAATCTCGCTTAAGGAAAATTCAAATCCAAATGTAAATACCATAGTAACCTGAAGATGGATCCACAGGGTCCGAAATGCAATTTGTAACACAATAAAAGTTGTATTCTAGTGACTGAAGGTTGTTTCTCATTCTACCTTTGTATGTCTAATTAAATTTGATATCCGGTCGGGAAAAAAACCATTTTAAATGAATTATTTAATTTAATTTCAATGGAGCGCACGCTCCGGTGACAATTTTCCTACACACCTTTTTCCGCTCTCCTGCACCCACCTACATTTGCCCCCAACAAATTTCAACTTAAAATTCTTTTACGTTTTTGGTAAATTATTCATAATTTCTTTGGGTAAATTATTCCAATCCCTGACACCCTTACCTAAGAAAGAGAATCTTCCTTCCCCCTTGTGCCTGAAATCGAGTGCCAGTTTGTGGTCATGGTCGTCTTTTCTCTTCTATGCATTACTTTTAATTCTTACACCATGCCTCATCACTAACATACGCCTTGTACACTCCCATGGCCCTCTTCACCCTTCTCCTGTCTTGCAATGAATCACATTCCAACTCTTATCATATCTGTTACTGATTGCGTTCTGTGGCAATTTCCAGAAACAAATCTTGTAGCCCTTTTCTGTACCCTCTCCAACTCCTGTATTTGATACACAAAATGTGTTTCCCATATTACATCACCAAATTCAAGCAATTTTCTCACTAAAGTTTTGTAACCCAATTCTCTTAGTTGTCTGGTACATCCCCTCATCACTCTCTCCAACAAGTGAAGGATTTAGAAACCTTTTCGTAATACCTTTCCAATGTGTCCTGCAAAGTTGAGTTTGTTATCAAATGTTTTGCCAAGGTATTTACATTTCAAGACTTCAGCAGACAATTCTTTCCCCATCTGATAATCATAATCAACATATAGCTTTTTATCTGTGTACCTAACAATCTGACTTTTGTTTGCATTTATATTCATCCCATGTTTTCCAATTCAACTAAATATCCTGTCCATATCACCATGTAGCTGTTTACAGTCCTCTACCGTTTTGATCCTTTTTATAGCATTCTGTCACCTGCAAACAATCTAATTTTTGATAGTAAACCATTAATACAATTTTTCATTACAATAATGATTAGCAATTGTCCCAAAACGTTACCCTGTTGCACTTCTAATTTTCCGCTCAATCTTTGAACTAATCCAAAAATATAAATGTTTAGGACATATAGAGAAAAACGATGTTACATAGACATTAGAATTTAATTATTTATGTGACATTCTATGTTTGCTGTTAACTAATGAAGTAAGATATTCATGTTATGCACAAGAATATTAATTATTTGAAAGCGATGATGTTTTACTAAAAAAATGTACGATTCAAGCTGCTTGAAACACTGACTTTACTGATTTGAGAATCTCATAGTCTAGTGTTTCTCAACCTGTGGTCCGCGGTCCGCATGCAGATTACTACAAATTTAAATATTGTATTCGTGCCAGAATAAGCCATATTACCAACTTTCTTACAAGCCACAAATATTTCATTGACGAGGCAAAAATCTAGTATTTCTAGAATATGAGGATACAGCAGCAATATTCCCACAATAGTATGTTAATTTCCAGCTGGCAAAAAAAAGAGCGCCGTTTGTTACCGATTAAGTTTAATGACCGTTTTCTGAGGGTCTTATAGTAGATAAACGGTACATGGTGGGGTTGGTACCTAGGGAGTGGTGAAGTAAACAAAAATAAAAGCGGTCGGGTCCTTTATTTTGTGCATGTAGGAAGGTGGTATAGAGTAACATTCAGCCTACAGTTACATTATTATTCATTCGGTTGCTAAATATTAAGAGTTTGGTCAATATTCCATTAGTTCACTTCCAGTTTCATCGCTGTGTTTCCGCAGGAATACGTAACATGCTTTTAGATTTATTATGTTTAATTTAATATGTCTTAATGTTAATAATGTGTTCATAGTTAAAAATTAGGTCCCTATAAGTTATTGGCCCGCAGCATTATTTTTGGTAATTTACTGGTCCTCATAGTCTTTCATATCAGTCCTGTTAACGGAATCAGGCACGGTCAATGTGTCCCCCGAGATTCAATGAATGTATCTGTTATAAATATTACGTGTTCTGTATAGGAGATTTACGTTATGCTGTACCAATACGCAATTATGAAGACTAATATTAGTGCTGATATTTGACAAAATAAACTGATTATATAGAAATTGAATCGCATTATTTTCTTTTTAGTGTACGTACTAAAATTAACAGTGCAATAAAATTGAGATTACTATAAGTAACATACTGTATAAACTGCTGTTAAATGAGACTCATTCGGCTTAGGGTTACGATACATAAGAATACTGAATGAAAAGCAAAAATAAACGCGTGTGTTTGATATGTGAGATATGGAGGGGTAACATCCAATATTAAAATGATACGCATAATTTCTGGCATTTCATCCAATATTAAAACATACGGATGATTTTTGGAATTTCAGAGGTGTAAGATTTGACCCGTTTTGGCTTAAATCCGAGTTTTGTTTTGACTTTCAGCGGAGCAGTGATAATTCGATATTCAAGTAATCCAGGAGGAGTGGAAATCCCTTCGCTAGCGTAGGTGAATAAAGGAATCTGTCCTTAACAGAGGCCACAGATATATGCACAAATTACGCTTTGCTAGGCAGTCACTGAATATGCACATCAAGAGAGCCATCTTTCCTCCAAGGCGAACCTAATGTAAAAATTAACAAGAGCTCGGCATCTTAGGAGAAGTCAGAAGATAGATAAACACGAGTAAAATGCTTAAACATAAATCTTTGAAAGTCATTCAAGTTATCCTAAAACACTTAATCGATTGACGTGGCCACATACCTCAAGACTGGCCTGGTGTTATCCTGAAGCTTTTAATTACGTAAGTTAGCATTAGCATGAGCTCCTAAAATATATAAAGCCGACATCAAACGCTTAATTTCTAACGCTAGTGTTTATGAAAATAAAATGTCAATGAGGCTCAAACTGAAACTGATATTCATTGACTATACGATTTCAACAAGCAATCATAAAAAAAGTGATGAACATAAGAACTCTGATTAAATGTTTGAAAAATGAGAAAAAATAATCTCTCAAATATGGATAGTGCTGTATAGTATACATCACCCACCGTGCTCGGTGTTTTTAACGAATACTGTAATACGAATTTACCTTATGAGATTACTTCAAGAATAAAAGATGTTACATAAAATCTGAAGAAGGCTTGGTCTATGTAGTCCGTTCCCCTCTTCCTCCCTCCTACCCCCCCCCCCCCAACTTCACGTGTGTCCTCTAATTGGCTGGAAGTCACAGCCTGGCTACCCACATGATGCAGAATATATTACGCAATCATTTACACCGCAAAAAGGCTGTCACCGTAAACAGTTCGACTGAGGATTTTCTTGCTATGACGCTAATTTTATACTATTTTCAAAATTCATCGCTAATGTTGTAGCAACCTTAAAAGTTGGAAGCGATGAATTTATAAATCACGAGGAACACTAACTTCCAAAAGTCCAGCACAATCGCAAACGATCTAGTATTGAGTTGCTTGATTGTGAGATAGTGACGAAATACACTGCAGTGCGCTCCGCAGCATTAATGCCAAAAAAACTAGATATACAGCTATAATAGTCTGTTACCAACTTAAATAATCGTAGAGTTACGTAATTCTGAAAATCATATGTAATAAACAACCTAATTACGGAAGTAACTATATCAACGAAATCGTATAAACAAAAGTTTTATATCGTGACCAGCTTGATAGATTAAGTATTGACTTCAGTTCATTGTCCGTGGATTATAATTGAAACAGATTGTTTTAATTATTATTATTTATCAATTACGACTGAGTGGCAATTACATTCACACTTACTTTTGCCTCTGCGAAGTTTTACTTCTATTTTATACTATCTGAGAAAAATGGTTCAAAACATCCCCCTATAATATTTTATTCCAGTCCCCTGACTCCGTTACTTACCGTAGAACGTAAAATTTATTCATGGTAATGTCTTCCAAAAACTACTTATACCTGATTTTTAACAACACCTCATTGCCTGCCTTATACACCAAAAAGTTTCTACAGTTACTTCCGTCTTTCAATGACCTGCTTCATTATCGTATCAGCTCTTCAACAAAAATTTCCGTAAGAAAATCCCTTGCACCACTACAGAACTTATATTTCACTCTCATCATACCGATTTCAAGCTATCCCGGTTCCCTCGACCCTCGGTTCCCCGATATAAATTCTAAAATCACCCTAATAAATGCAGAGCTCTGAACCCTTTCCTGCCACCTATCCAATTATGCTGTACGAAAACGCATTTTAAATTCGCATCAGTTTTTATGCAAATGATTATAACAAGCTAACTAAATCTGCCTTTCTTGAAAATTAATATTTGACACCATAATAATATTTATTGCTATGCGAATATTTTTTCATTCTTGAAAATGTTTTTCAATTGCCAGATATCCTGATAAAACATATGGTTGGCAGATTTTGCTGAAAATTTGCGTATTCTTCAAACGGAAATTAAATTTTCATATGACATGGCAAATACAGAAAAACTCAGGGTGGGGGGATTAATATGGGATGCGTTAGCACAGAAAACGGTTACAAACCTCAAAATCCCAGTGGCTGCGGGTGTCAACGCATTTTGTATTTATGTTAGAATCAGAATAAAAGTTTCTGATTAAGTTTATGTAAATAGGACACAAAAGAAAATTAATGTTTTGTATCAAAATATCCGTTTTAAAACAATAGTTCGTTACTCTTAAAAAATGAGATTTCTCAAACATAATATACTTTCTAACAAAATAACAGACTTCAAAAACACGACGCAAATATCTATCTAAAAACCACAAAAAAGTAAAAAATTATTTTTAATAAACATTCCTATCAATAGATTCTATTAACCAGATTATTCAATAATAATTTACGCTATATGTCGTATTGTTATTATTATTATCATCATTGCTACTAATATTTATAATTTTTTATTACTACTCCTTTATCCATTGAGACCTTTTGAAGTCGGCGCCTATTCTTACAATAACCATCAGGACAGGGGAGATGTTGTTGCTAACGAAGTAAAGGACGAAAGTCCTGGGTGAAATTCTAAATCTCTCTATAGTATTCTTGACACTAATGGTGGAAATTCATCGGTTGGATGGGGACGTCGAACTAACTGGGTTATAGAGATTTTCGGAAGAGTAAGCCTGAATAAGACTGCACCAAATTTCATCTTCTATCTATAACACTATCCTGAACAAATAGATCACAGACATCTACAGAAACCACTTTCTCATGGGAGATACCTCTCAGTTAAATTATATAACGAGTTGCCTACGACTGTGTCACCAAGTATTGCGAATACTTCAGTAAATACGTATTTATAAATATTTAAGTAGTTTATTTTATTACTTCTATTTTTTTTTTTTTTTTTTTTTTTTTTTTTGAAAATTCGAAAGCATCTTCTTTCATCTAAAAGAAGATCCACGCAAATCGAATGCGTTGTTTCGGAGCAATCGGTGAGCATATGTTAAATTACGTTTTCTTTGTTGTTTTTTTTTATATATATATATAATTTTAAAAGACTTACAACTAACTGTGATGAAATTTAAGAACCATTTCGAGGGCATGGGTTATTAACTGCTTTCTTTATTTGGAACCAAGAAATAAAGTAGTAAAACAGTAATTTGCTACTATTATTCTTATTAACGACTCAGTTACTTCTGTAACACTGCCTTATTTTTTTCGCACAATTTCGACGAGTTGGAGAAACAAAACTCATTTGCATCAATACAACAACATACGAATTTACTTGATTACCTTTGAATATATCGATTCACAATCGTACCTCTTCCTGTTTACGTTCTGAATTCTTTCTCATTGACTATTTATTTTACAATTCAAGAATTAAATTTAATGTCATAATATTTAAATGCACTAATTACTTCAGACAGAAGAACTTTAAATTACCTGCTCATTGGCGTTTTTATTTCCGGAAGCTTGCATGCGAATTAGGAAAACAAACAATAATATTTTATTGATATGAACATATTTTTTGTCTTTGACAAATGACTATTTATATTACCCAAAGGATATATCCTGGAGTGTAGATTTTAAGACGTAGTTGGTAATGAATGACATAATACTACTTAAACTTTCAGCAATTCTGTTGTGCACGAACATACAATGACAACATAAAGCTAAGTTTATAACAGCGATACAGTGTAAATGTGGAGTACTGACCGTGTGTTTCCGCGAGAAGCGGAGTTTCCTGGTCGCCGTTGTTGGCGACCATGATGCGGTGAGCACCTGACTGGTTCGCAAAGCTGCTAGGCTCCACGAGAAACAGGGACGGTGGGGTCACGTGTCGCTGCCGTGGAGGCCGGCGAGGTACACACAATGGGCGTGCGACATTACTGCCAGAGAGATCACTGCTCAAAAACAATGTCACAAGTTGCCGACTGTCAAGAAATGACGTCGCCTTGATCTAACCCGACGTTCCTGCCGGACAAAGCGGTACTTATTAATACCGAATACAAACTTCGGGGCTTACGTACCTTATTTCACCAGAAGCAAAGGAAGGAAGTTTTCCCTAAGAGACATGTCGAATAAAATACAAAAATATGTAATGTTTTTAAACACTGTCCATGAATCTTATCTTTCTTCTTCATCAATCTGTTATGATACAGTGACTTTCTATAACCCGAAAGTAGTTGTTTCTTCTGCTATTTTAAATGAAATGTGAAAACGAAATAGCGCGTTGGGTGTGCACGGTAAAATTACGAAAAGTGTGTGTGGGATTCCGTACCGTAGGTTGTATGTTACAATTACGCTAATATTCTGTTCAAACTATCATTGGAATACATAGCACTGCGATCGAATTAGTCAGTAAATACAGTCAGGCGATTGCTTTCTGAAGTTCGTGGAATGGCCCCGGGCTCGAATCCTGGAGAGGCCAGTAATTTTTTTTAGAGTTTTGTATGATCATATGAGCTACGCCACGACGGATTCCACGTTAAACTGTAGGTAATAGTGGAAAGGAACTGCCGTCCTACCTCCGACACGATGGCTTAGTTTGCTTCCTTTAGGAGCATCCAACCAATATTCGGATTGTGGACTAGTTTGTTTTTTTTTTTTTTTTAAAAAAAAAAAAAAAAAGGTTATAATACTTTCATGAGATTGACATTTTTTTAATAAACTCGTGTTGATTCAAGCGAAATAAAAATTGCTGTCAGAAAAGCAGATCATCCTACAAAATTTCATTACAAACAACGTAACCATAACGGTGCTACGACGGTGTTTGGGGATAATAGAATAATGTGAACAGCTAAAATGATTGCGAAAATATATTATCCAATACAATTTTCGTTGAAAAACTGTATTAAGTGCCATCATCTTGATTTTTTTCTTCCTGTCCGGATTCTTCAATATTATGGTTGAAAGAGCTGACATCAAGCCCGATTTGGTAAGGGATAACACTAGGGCCTGGCTTTCGGTGGAAGGCCATTTTGGTTTTCCGTGGTTTCCCGAAATCACTCCAGATTAATGCCGAGATGGTTCCTTCAAAAGGCTAGGTTCCTCCTCATTCATTGTTCCCAAACCTCTCTCGCCTCAAATGACGTCGACGAAGCGTAAAGTACGTAGCAGAAAGAGACTAGTGACAAGGGGATGGCACATTTTAACGATTTGCGTGTTCAAATATCGCGGAATACACAACTAAATAAAAATGTCTCAAAAATATATTTTTAAAAATATTTACCCACTCGTATGGAGCGTCCATAAACTACGTAGCTCCGTCTGGAGGGGGGGAGAGGGTTGGCTTGAAAGCTACGCTGACCTATGTGGAAAAAGGGGGGGGGTTCCCAAGCCAAGCCACGTATCTTCTTATTCATATTATTTGTCACAGTTAAAATAAGGTACAGAACACACGACAGTATTTGAATATTTATATCTGTCATTTAACTATCTCCGTATGTAATTTACGATAGTCTGACAAGAGAAAAGAGTATAAAATATTTTCTGGAATCAATAGATAAAAGAGCAATGTGCTTCGGGGGGGGGGGGGGGTCGGTGGGTTAAGGCAAAAGCCACGTCGGGCTATTTGGGGGTGGGGGGTGGGGGGAGTTTCACACGAGGCCAAATGGAGCCACATGGTTAATGGACGTTCTCATACCAATCTCGACAAAATGTCCGAGAAAAATGTTTTTCATCTTTCTGTTTTATAGTGTGGGAGATACCATTACACTTCCGCGGCCGTCTTTGTACATGCCGCGTCGTATATTGGATTATCTAAGCTTTGGGCTATTATACTCCAGCCTTCTTCAGAGATACTGAATCAGACATCAGAAGGGTTTTCAGACCTAAAAAACCCGTGGAAGACGTCATCTTATCTCATGATACCAATGTGCCAAGAAAATTCGCCTGTCTTCCACACATACGTGATATCACTGACCGGATTGGGAAGCCGTTTAAGCGGGTGGAGGTGCGAATCGTGTATAAAGGCATAAAGCTCATTGCAAACTTGGCCAGTCATTATCCAGTGTAAAAGACAGATTACACCCACACCAGCTTACGGGTGTTTATCAAATCCTCTGCAGCTGTGGCTGTGTATATATCGGCGAGACAGGTCGCACAGTGGCGGAGAAACTTAAAGAACAAATATAACAACAGCGACAAATCTGCCGTCGTTCACCATGCTATTAACACCGGATATGAAATAAAATTTCAAGACACGAGGCTACTGTGGAGAGAAGACCAGTGGTGGCCTCGACGTGTGAAAGAGGCAGCAGAAATCTCAAGGAATTCCAACAACATCAACGAAGATAGCGGCCTTTTCCTTTGCGATGCTTGGTGACTGTTGCTATGTGAACATAACTATAAACATTATCTCTGAAGAAGGCTGGAGTATAACAGCCGAAAACTTAGATAATCCAATAAACGACGCGGCATAGCCCGTAAAGCTATAAATCATGTACCATAACTTTTGTTGATTTTCCAGCATTATAGTTAATTAAATTTAAACGTCATGGAGCGTGGCAATTATCTACACACTCTTCTTCCTTGCGGACCACGAGGCACTGGCACTTGAGCACAGGTGTCCGGTGTGTAACTGCACTACCAGTCATAGAACCTGACTTGTCACATCCAGAGCATTTATTCCATTGCAGGAATGTTGTGTTGTCATATGTCTGCAAAACGTGTAAAATGTTATGTATGATGAGTGAAATCTGTAGTTTATGAAACGGAGATTGGCTTGATGATTGTGGGAAACTACCTAAAAACAGCAGTTAGGACAGCCAGTACGCCTGGTCCAGGACTCAATTCTTTTGCTTTTCCAGTGTGGTCGCGGCTTAACGCGCGCAGGCTCACTGGCGGGTTTATTTTGATTTTATTTTGCTTATTTCATTTAGCTTAAATTCGTTGAACGTAATTTTGAATTTATTCAGTGCTTTTGGTAATTAATTCAGGGCTTCGTTTAAATATTTATTCCGATCCCTGATTTCTTTACCTACAAGAGAGATTTTTCTCATTCCCTTATACCTCAAATAGAGTGTGTAGCATATCCACTATCCCCGAATATATATTTAGATGTATATATATTTTAATATTAAAATAAATGTATGAATATGCATTGTAAGCAATTGTATTTATGCTCACGGAAATCACAGACGATACTAAGCATGTAAAAAAAGGGTAGTATAAGCATAGTATAAGTGATACTAACATCTATGGTTTAGAGTGTGTGCAGAGGTGTGGAGTGTCTCTGGCTGTGAACGGGTGTGAGAGGTCGTACGCCAAAGTTGTGGCGGCGATCTAATATTTTGTATTATGCCAGATGAATCAGTAATTGTTTCTTAATATACAGAACGAGTGTATTTTCAATTGTAGTTTTGTGCCTCGTGTAAAAATAAAGTTGTTAAGAGCAGTAATCGAGCTTTAATCAATAAAATAGCAAATTATTTATTGTATGAAGTTAAGACGTCTTATTTGGATAGTAAGAACCTTTGAATGGAACTAAGTAGCTCCTCTGTCCGCGTACGTGGGTTTGAATGGCGGTATTTAAGGGCCAAACCATCTAAAAACCTGTGGACTTTAATTAGTATTACAAATTAAAAATATAGAGGAGTATTACAAGTGCTAGCTTGTGATCATAGTCAACATTTTCTTTTCATGCAATAATCTTAATTCTTTTACCAATACTTTCAGGCCTTACTACCACTATACACTGTTTTGGACGGTTATTAGGGAAGGGTGAAAACGTTATTGTTCTGTTTATCATTTAAAAATTGCCGTAAGTTGCTATTTATTGGGTACTCTTTACGGCTTTCAGATGGAGGCGTATTTAATTGTAATATGAATACAAGGAGTTCCAAATCAAATACATTGCACTGCCTTGTCTTACATTTGCCAATAAACAAATACAAATCACTAAGAAAATAATAAATATTAATGAAACAAATTTGATACTACACAACTTTACAATGAATGACAAACATTCCACATATGATCTTACTGATATTCCTTTAAAACAACAGGGAATCATCTTCACGATTCCAATGATCAGATGCAATACTAAAATAAATTACATTAATATAAATTTGTCGGGTGCCAGACACTAAGTGTGGATTGAAAGTTAACAAAGTTTGTCCATCCTTCAAATATAAAAATTGTTGAAGTAGCTCTTGGCTTTTAAATAAACACTAGCTCAGCTTATCGGAGGCGAAAACTCTTAATCGTTCTAAATTTCTTTTGACAGGGCCGTTAGTCTAAATGGTCTAAAGTACACACTGCTAAATGCGTTGTACTACAATAGGGTATATGCATGTATTATTTTTATATTTTCAATCAATTTTTTACCCTGTTATTTAACCGTAAAAATATAATTTTGATGAAAATATTAAAATTTAACATTAAAAAAATATTTTAAAACTGCAATCCAGTTCCGACGATTTAAACGTCGTCAGTTTGGAGCGCTGTACTGTGACGTCATTGTACATTACTACATTGGCATATTGTGTAGTGTTATATCTAAAACGTTTTATGTTTTTTAACTAATTTCGAAATGGAAGGAGGTCGCAAATCATTTTATGAATACTGTATTACACCTATGTGCGAAAATACGATAAGAAATGAACCTGATAAAGTGTATTTTTATGTCTCGCGACATGCGAATATAAGAAAAAGGTGGTGGATAGCTATGAGAAGACAAAGAATCCACAACTAGTTGTTTATATTGCCGTGAAGACCATTATAAGGTAAGTATTTAATGTTTAATGTCGTTATGTTAAATTAGTTATAATATCTAACAATTCGTTGCGTAATAGGTATATTTTTCAAATCATTTCTTATTTAAACTTAATCCAAAGCAGCTACGAACATTTTAAAGCCATCAAAGGAGACCATCTGAAATTTTAAAAACGTATTTCAATCTCCTGAATATATTTTGAAGGGTATTTGTCTACCTGAACTCTCGACTTTAAGAGGCCAGATCATTTAATGGCTGAACTGGCTGATATAGGTATGTCTGTGGTACCGTAGTTTCTTCAAATGAGCCTACCAAAAAAATTCAAATGTCTTTTAATTACAAAATTTGGTATATATTACGCAGAGTAAGCGTGATGTAGGCGGTAAGTTGTCCGCTTCCTAATTTTCTAAACCGGGTTCAAATCCACGCAGTATCAGATATTTCTATTTATTTTCATACGCAGTAATTG
>JARYHS010000274.1:0-11827 GCA_031002005.1 Vandiemenella viatica | reverse complement strand
CTGACAACCTCATCCGAATTTAAATTTTTTATATTAAATTATGTAATATTTCCAAAGTCCTGACATATTAAAATATTATTTACGATCTATGCGGTGTTCAATTCTTCAATGTTTAATTAAAATATACAGTTAATATTAATTCAGTTTTGTAAAATACGACAGAATTATTACTACTCATTCACTGAACATTAAACTCTAAAATATGACTTACCCATGACTCCACTGAAGTTTTTGATGGGGTCCGCAGTGTTAATAAGTTCAAGAGACGCTTCTCTAGACAGACAATTACATTTCCACAAGAACGGAAAGTACGAAGGCGTACTGAGACACCCTTCGATAAAGAAATGTCCACGTGGAGATATTACTTCAAATTACGTAGTGTGGCTTTGGGAACTTCGAATGTTTTGAGATGAATTGAATTAATTGCATGTAGTGCTTGCTCCAGTGGCAATTTCCTTACACGTCTATTTATCCCTTTCATTTTTTATTAGTGTTTTGTATACTTTAAGCGTAAATTACCCCAGCCATCTACGGAGCGAATTAAACTAGACTCGAAAACATAAGGGGTGTAGATACTTATATCTCTGAAGGCAAGATCGTGATCGTGATAGAAAAGATTCGTAACATAAACATATTACATAATGTAATGCTGCCAAAACAATGTATGTTTCATCCTTCGCAATAGTTCTTTCCTGGATAGTGGTATCAATAGTGATGTAAGGATAAACCAAGATTAAAACTAGTACACCGCAACATAAAAAACAAGGAGGTTTTCTGCTCTAAATCTTTTCGTTAAGAGAAAAGTAAATATAAAGCAAAATACCTAAAGCAGTGCCAAAATCAGTCCTTACATATTACACAATATATCACCTCTCTTATATATGTGTGTTAGTACGTTTCTAACTCTAGAACCATTGATCAATTTTAAAAGCAGCTCTGTTTTACCTTTAATGTTTAATACCGGGTCAGGTTTTAGTGTAAATTTTACTATTGTTGATTTTGCTGAGGGAAGTCGGTAAAATCCCGCATGATATAGGTTTTCTTGAAATTCTCTATCGGAACTGTCAGAGGTTCTTCAGTGCCATTTACTATCGTAATTTGTTCTATACAAAAAGTCTGCTATAGCGTGTTTATCTTTAGTAGGTTACTTATAAAAAAAAACCATTTTAATCTGCAGTTGTCCAATAGCAAATAACATCACATATCCTATCAACCCGTGAAGTTACATTTCGTTTCTTCATCTCCTTCTGGATGCTTCACTTTTTTTTTTGTAAGGCAGTGTATATTCTGTAAAATCCCCGTATGTCTAGAAAATACAACTCAAACACAGAAAAGATGGACATTTATAAATATTTTCTCTAGTCTCTTTCCCCTTTTTATATCACCCATTAAGCTAAATTCTTTCGCTTCTGTGTTTCAAGCAGAAATTTAGTTTACGCTTTACATAACTTTTCTACCCGCATTTTCTGCATAATCATTATTACAATTGCCTCAGATTCAGATTCCGTTTTGACATGTTTTCCGCAAACTAGTACAGGAGAGTCCAGATTGTTCTTTAATGCTCATGCTGGAAAAATATCGGCGGAGACTTTGAAGCTGCTTATATTAAAGCATATATATTTCTTCCAAAGGCCATTAATACCTTCTTACCACTGCCATAGGTTCTTTCAAGGACGTATTAAATAAATAGTTCAACGGGCTATGCAGCATCGAAAATTCGTTACGTCAGCAGTATCAAGGTTATGTAAGAACCGGTTTTCTTGCGATCTTGTGTCGGTGTCACTGTGTTCCTTGTTGGCATTCATCCAAACCCAAACTGCGTTCTGTCACCGTTGCACTCGCCCGTGTCATTGTGCATTCAAATTCTCAGTAACTTGAAAATCCACGATAAATTTGATGATGCAGGAACCCAGGGCCGGCGCTAGGAATTTTTTAGGTTAGGTCTAAAATTGGCCGGGCGGATCCTTGGCTTCATGGCCTGAGGGCCCCTACAGTTAGTGATCGGGGCCCCCCATCAGCCATCGGGCCCGGGTACTTTTGACCCGCTTCCCCCCCCCCCCTAACGCCGGCCCTACAGGAACCTAAAGCAATGAAAATGGAATATTTTTGGTTTCTGCGGGTGAGATATGATATAGCATTAATAACCTAATGTTAATTTACAGTCACGCTAACAAAAGAAATTAATGTTAGTTTAAACGATTTTTTCCAGTATATCCCATTCAGGCTGAATAAATAAATGATAATTTTAATTGAAATAATAATTTAGCCAATTTGATTTTAAGCATTCTTGATGGCAACAGATTCTACATACAAAAAATTGGTTCCCCACTCAGATAGATTTGAATTATAGATTCATGTGCTAATGTCGTATGTTTAACTATAGCCTCGCGGTAACTTAATATTACCAGGTGTAGGGAACCTATAGTTTAATGTGGAATCATAATCAATCATGGCGTACTTTACATGTATGTCGTGTATACATAAAACAAGCTTGGTCAAAGGTGAAAGTTGGGCCTTTGATAATCCCAGCCGAGACTAGGATTCGAACCGTTGACCTTTCGAACAGCCTGACAACTTAACCATTGAGTCACTAGACCATACCGTGACTTTAATTGATATCTTGTATGTGGCATGTCAGAAAGAATTCTGTTGGTACAAAAATGCTTAGCATATTTATAGTTAAGGGAGTGAACTTCGCTCCACGGCTCTCAACGAGACACCACGTTGCCGCCCATGTCTCTAGAGCATACTAGTTCAAATAAAATTTACTTCAGGTGCATTAATATAAAATTAACCCGTCAGTGTGGCTCAGTGCACATCGGGAACCAATCTAGGACCCCCCGCGTACCGAGCGTCGTGTAGTCTTCGGGAGGTTTCAGTAATCATCTTGCCGAATGCTGGGAATGTCCCTAATCACCGACTCAGAAACTACACATTCCACAAACAAAAAATATACTTATAATACAGAACACATAAAGTTACACGTTTCGCAGACAGATGGCAATACTAGACTTACCTCCAATAGATTAGGTACTCTGGACCTAACAGGAACTCAGTCTCCTCCTCCCCCCTCCCCTTCCCCCTTCTGATTCACGTGATCCTTGGTGGCGGAATCGGAGGGGGAAAAATACGATTAACTCTCAATTAAGAACACGCTTCAATAAAATAGTAAAGGAAAGGAAACTAAGTCAGAGTTACATTTTATTTTTTACCTGTCTCGTCTTTCATTTCAGTTAAGCTTAATTTCAATGGAATACGTTCTTTGGCATATTTTCAAACGGCCTGAATGACTGAAGTTAGCAGATATCTGATCATAGCCTTCAAATTCATTTTTAGTAAAAAGCTGCAAAAGCAGTCTCTGAGAGAAAGAAAGCCAAAGTCGGAATATACACACAATTATTAGAAATATCTAATAGTATTATAAATAATATGAAAGCGTTTTATTTTAACAATTGAGCATGTGGTATAAATAATTTACCTTATTTCAAGAAGTGGCAAGTTTCTACGCTAATTTAACAATTGAGCAAGTGGTATAAATAATTTACCTTATTCCAAGAAGTGGCAAGTTTCTACGCTAATAAGTTATTCCACTAACAACAAAAATCGCCACTTTTTCTCACTAAAGATTTTTTTCCGACTTAAATAGCATTTCAAAACACTTTAACAAAATGTTGAAATATTAATTTGAATTACTGGGGGTCCGATTTAAAGAACACCCGGGGATGCTACATAGGACGTCATTGACTTGGCAGTTTCCAGCCTTTTAAAAGAACGGTGGGTGGATATTAATTTTTTTTAAATATAGTAATACAGAATAGTAGTTATCAAAGACACTGCAGTGAACGAATTGTTACTTTCTTCTTTTGGAACATTATAGAAATGTAGTTTAATATACCTCTGCAAAAACATTCGCTCTTGCTGAAAGAATTAATAGCGTAACTGGCGGGATACTAGTCTCTGTAAACCCAGCAATATTCAAAACATATTTTTTTCGATATCTTAATGTACAAATATATGCTGCGATTATGCAGCATTATCTAAGCAAATTAAATTAGGTACCCAGGTTCGGGTTTGGTTATTTTCCTATACCAATACATGGCTGAAGAAAACTTATGATTGTTTTGATCGATACGAAGAAACTATATTAGATGTAAGTATTTCTATTCTTTTTCGTCTAAATACGGGATGATTCATACTGGGAACAAATTTCAAGTTCCTAGGCAGTACTGTATTTGAGACAGTTTCGGTCAGAAACTACGAATTTGACGGCCGATGACGTTTTTATATCTGTGTATCGTTCTCTAATATTATACCTCATACGATGGTGCAGATTTTTTTCGATACCCTTTATTCATATTAAAATATCCCAGAAGAAACAATCACAATACCTAAAAATTTTAGCTTGAGACTTGTTGCATATCAAAGGACGGGTAACATACATGGTAGTAATACCGTTTCATAAATACGGTTGAGAAGTACGGACCGCTTGGTTTGACCTTAATGGCAAGGAATTTTTTTTTTTTTTTGCTTTATGGCTTTACGCCTCGTCAACGTCGAGGTCATTAGAGGCGGGAAAGGACTGGGGACAATGAACGAATTCTACCAAGTCGTTTTGAAGGAATCGTCCCGGCATTCGTCTGGAGTGATTTGGGGAAACCATGGAAAACCCAAATCTGGATGCCCGGACGGGATTTGAACCGCCGTCCTCCAGAATGCGAGGCCAGAGCGTTAACACCCACCCACCACGCTTGGTAGCAAGGATATTGATAGAGAGTTTAATATCCAAGTACATCAGAAATGTTGTGAGGTTAGAAAGTGGTCTGTAACTAAGCAGCATGGCTTTATGAGAAGTTCATGTATATGTTACGTGCAAAAAGCATGCTTGGGCAGAATGCATTCTGCCAAATCCTACGGTCAAAATGCATTCTGCCCAAGGTTATAACGGGCAGAACGCATTCTGCCCGGGCAGAATGCATTACGTCACTATGGTGTACGTGACTTACGGCATGCAAAGCTTGAGTGAGGGAGTGTCACATTGCTATTGGACATAGAGGACGTGCTCGTATCTTGTATGAAATGAAGAAAAATTATTTGAATATCACGCGGCCGATGGTTGAGTTTTACTTAAATAACTGTGAAAACTCTCAACAGAAGAAAATGAAAAAAACATCGTGGATTTGTTTCTAAACCTATACTGCACACTGAGATGAATTCAAGAAGCCAAGTTGATCTCATCGATTACCAGACTGTAGCCGATGGAGACCAAATTTGTTTTAGATTGTCAGGACCATCTGACTAAATTTGTTTGTCTTCGAGCATTGAAGACGAAAACAGCAGAAGAAGTCGCATACCATCTGAGTGACATTTTTTGTACTTTTGGGGCTCCATGTATCCTACAATCCGACAATGGCCGTGAATTCGTTAATAGAGTCATCGAAGAGTTACGTTCACATTGGCCGGGATTGAAAATTGTTCATGGAAAACCTCGGCATAGTCAGAGCCAAGGCTCCGTTAAAGCTGCTAACAAACACGTCGAGCATATTGTAGCTTGCTGGATGAAAGACAACAACACGACCAAATGGGCAGAAGGACTCAAGACTATTCAATTTCAGAAGAATATGGCCCTTCACTCAGGAATCGGCATGTCTAAGTACGAAGCCATGTTTGGATGTAGTGCTAAATTGGTTTGACGTCTTCATATTTGCTGAAAGATGCCATTAAAGATCTAGAGACTGAAGAAGACCTTGAAGATTTATTAAATTTCATCAAATGCGTAGAAGATCGAGAAGTTGTTGCCGAAAATCCTGCTGTTTCTTCTGTTGAAAATGCTGCTGCTGATGATCCTGCTCAAGCTGATGCTGTTTCTTCTGTCAAAAGTGCTGGTGCTAATGCTCTTGCTCAAGCTGAAGCTGTTTCTTCTGCAGCCATTTTATTAAGAAAAGACGGAATATTAAATCGTAGGAAGCGGGCTGCAGAAAATTTGGAAAAGCAAGCGAAAAAGATGAAGATGCGATCTGATCTAGCTCATCCAACAGCAACAGTAGGTAACAACGTTACAGTTCCGATTCCTAGCATTGACCGATCTAAATGTGATTTTCGCACTATTATTGGAGTAATTATAATTATTCAGATTTGTATGAGATTGAAACTAAACATGGCATATTAGACAAGCTGTATTATAGATCAGAATTTGATATCTGCAAACAAACTTTTATTAGTATACGTACTTTTATTAGTATATGTACCTCTCGATAAAAAGTTGTCGTTAAGAGCAGCAGCGAAGCTTGATTCTAATACAAACGGTCAAGATTTTTTTTAGATGTAACTGTAGGACTAAATGTGTCAAAAATTCTTTTTTATGTAAGAACAAAAATATTTTATGCAATTAAAAATGCCTCAACAGCTCATCTTGTTCTAATAAATCTTATATATATATATAAAAATAGACGTGTTTTTTCCTATATTTCACTTTTCAGCCACCACTATCTAGCACAGATCACTGATGTTTGTGGGTGGAAGTAGCATGGAGTTTCCTGTCGTGCACAACGTTGGCCGAATGCCGATAGCGGTGGGGATGTGGGAGATATAATGATTAAAGTTGGTCAGTGCAGGGCGTTTTCATATTTCGACCAAAAATTCGTATCTCCGTATACTTCTCTTTCCTGCCACATCTACATAACATAGACCTTTGGTGTTTGTGTGTGGTAGTAGAATCGTCTTTCCTGTCGTGCACTATGGTTGTTAGATTTCGGTAGCTATGGGGGTGTGGGAGATATGGGGGTTGAAAGTGGTCGACCTGTGGCAATTTCATACTTCTGCCAAAGACAAAAGTGTCATGGTGTATCACTTTTCAGCGAAAACTATAGATCACAGATAACTGGCGTTTGTGTGTAGTAGTAGCACGGAGTCACCTTTCGATCACAACAGCGGCCGAATTGCAGGAAATTTTGGTACTGTGGTAGATATGGTGGTTGTAAGTGGCCGACCAAGGATATTTTCGTATTTCGACTGTCTCCGCGTATGTCACTTTTCTGCCACAACTACATAGCACAGAGCATTGGTGTTTGTGTTTGGTAGTAGAATCGTATCTCATGTAGTGCACTATGGTTGTTAGATGTCGGTAGCTATGGGGGTGTGGGAGAAATGGGGGTTGAAAGTGGTCGACCTGTTGCAATTTCATACTTCTGCCAAAGACAAAAGTGTCATGGTGTATCACTTTTCAGCGAAAACTATAGATCACAGATAACTGGCGTTTGTGTGTAGTAGTAGCACAGAGTCACCTTTCGATCACAACAGCGGCCTATTTTCAGAAACTGTGGTACTGTGGTAGATATGGTGGTTGTAAGTGGCCGACCAAGGATATTTTCGTATTTCGACTGTCTCCGCATATGTCCCTTTTCTGCCACAACTACATAGCATAGAGCATTGGTGTTTGTGTTTGGTAGTAGAATCGTATCTCATGTAGTGCACTATGGTTGTTAGATGTCGGTAGCTATGGGTGTGTGGGAGATATAGGGGTTGAAAGTGATCGACCTGTGGCAATTTCATACTTCTGCCAAAGACAAAAGTGTCATGGTGTATCACTTTTCAGCGAAAACTATAGATCACAGATAACTGGCGTTTGTATGTAGTAGTAGCACAGAGTCACCTTTCGATCACAACAGCGGCAGAATTTCAGAAACTGTGGTACTGTGGTAGATATGGTGGTTGTAAGTGGCCGACCAAGGATATTTTTGTATTTCGACTGTTTCCGCATATGTCACTTTTCTGCCACAACTACATAGCATAGAGCATTGGTGTTTGTGTTTGGTAGTAGAATCGTATCTCATGTAGTGCACTATGGTTGTTAGATTTCGGTAGCTATGGGGGTGTCGGAGATATGGGGGTTGAAAGTGGTCGTCCTGTGGCAATTTCATATTTCTGCCAAAGACAAAAGTGTCATGGTGTAATACTTTTCAGCGAAAACTATCGATCACAGATCTCTGGCGTTTGTGTGTGGTAGTAACACAGAGTCACCTTTCGATCACAACGGCGGCCGAATTTCAGAAACTGTGGTTGTGTGGGATATATGGTGGTTGTAAGTGGCCGACCAAGGATATTTTCGTATTTCGACGAAAGGCATGTGTCTCCGCAGATTTCACTTTTCTGCCACGACTACATAGCATAGAGCGTTGGTGTTTATGTGTGGTAGTAGAATCGTGTCTGTTGTCGTGCAGTATGGTTGTTAGATGTCTGTAGCTATGGGGGTGTGGAAGATATGGGGGACGAAAATGGTCGACCTGCGGCAATTTCATATTTCTGCCAAAGACGCATGTGTCACGGTGTATCACTTTTAAGTGAAAACTATCAATCGCAGATTACCGGCGTTTTTGTGTGGTATTAACACAGAGTCACCCATCGATCACAACGTTGGCCGAAATTCGGTAACTGTGGGAGTGTGTGAGATATGGTGTTTGAAATTGGTCGATCATGAATATTTTCGTATTTCATCCAAAGACTTGTGTGTATCCGTAAATTTTACTTTGCTGCCGGAACTACATAGCGCAGAAACTGGTATTTGTGTGTGGTAATAGTATCGAGTCTCCCATCATGCACTATGGTGGTTAGATGTCTACAGCTGTCAATATGAATACTTTACAATCACGAACGAAGTTGTGGGTACCAGCTATTATATTATAAATGTGGAAGTAAGTTTCTGTCTTTTTGTTACGTTTCGACGACTAAATGGCTATATCAATATTGATGGAATTTAACAATGAAATAGTGTAGGAAGGACACAGGACATTTTTTCGGTATGAATAATAGTTTTAGTCACGAAATTTTAAAAACTTATCGAATGATGAAAGACAGATTCGTGTGTTAGTCTGTAATGTTACGTTGGTTGCTCAGTCGCGCAGTCTGTTTAATATAGAAGTCAATTTGCTCTGCACTGTACTATTCATTTGTGTCTGTATAAAAGTTTCTGGCACCAATTTGTCTTCCTTTTTGACATGCCTTACGGACGTAAACCTGGCCTAAGGTGCAGGTCTAGAAGACAATGTGCTGCTATTAGATTATAAGATTCAGATGCTCATGTTGAATAAAGAAGAAAAAACCAAGCTGAAATAAAGCTGCCATCAGTTACCCCCCCCCCCCCCCCCCCCCCGCCACACACACACACACACATCCCGGCACCTTCGCTTACTTTTCTGTTTTTAAATATGTTGTAAATTGATTCTCTTCATGAGACAGATTAGACGATAGGTTGATATAATGATGGCTTTCCATTATATTATGTCGACTCGGTGTTGTTTGGGACAAATCTTACGTTACTAACAGTTTTCTATATCCAATTCTGGCAATGAAACTCCAAGTCCACGCGTACGAAGTCGCGGGTAACAGCTAGTAAATCAATAAATAATATAACTCTTTGTCTCTTTATGTAATAATTTTGTGTAACATTATTTTAATTTTTTGTGTATTATGAAACTTTTGGTATGAGAAAGTAAAAGTTTACGCAGAAAGGAGTACTTTATTTCAAAAAAACTTTATATAATGCATTCTACCTGGGCAGAATGCGTTCTGCCCGATACAACCTTGGGCAGAATACATTTTGACCGAAGGATTTGGCAGAACGCATTCAGCCCGGGCAGAATTCATTCGGTCCAAGCATGCTTTTTGCCGGTAACATGTATAACAGATAGTAAGCAGTGTAGAATGTATAAGATGACTTGAGCAAGTTGAAAGTGACAGTGGATTCATCACGGCATTTGACAGAAGTAGCTTTCGAATGGGGTGGTAAACATGCCTAAAAGAAGAGGGTGAGCCAAGATGTGACTGAGTGGCGTTAGAAACCAAAGAGAGTACTGCGGTATCAAAGGAGATTTGTAAAATAGTGTGTTGGGACCAGTGCTGTTAGTTATTCTAATGAATAATAGTAGATGCATAACCTGCGAGTGAGCTCATACCCCGGACCAAAACACCCCATGTATTCCTTATGGGCCTATGTGTGAGCTCAGGACCACCCACGTCGCGCACGTGCCGCCAGCGGACGCAGGTGTTCGCCTGGCCACGTGCCCACCATAAATCATCAACACCTGTCATCAAGCTGTCAAGAAGGCCACGTGCCACTTCTTAACCTGAGTTACGGGTCATAAATCGTATTCTAATGAGTGTCGTGTGACCAAATCGTCTAAATGGCTTTATTATTTATTTTTTTAAACCTCAATTACGGTACAATATTCACTTTTTCTTTTTATTTTATTACATTGTTGTGGTGTGACGTATCGAAGGCGGGCAGGCGCCAACTTGTGGTCAGTTTGTGGTCATTCCAGCCCCCGCCCCCGTCGCAGCGGACGCATGTGCGCGCCTCTGCCACGAGCCACCTCTTATGTACGCCGGAGTGAGCCCACTTTTTCCCTTATGGACCTGTGTGTGAGCCCAGGACCACCCACGTCGCGCACGTGCCACTTCTTAACCTGAGTTACGGGTCATAAATGAGTCTCGTGTGACCAAATCGTCTAAATGTAGTAAATAATAATAATATACTAGTGAGGGCGGCACCACCTCTAAGCCTCAAAGAAGTTACAGCCTCCTCCCCTCCCAAAGGGGTCGTTGCGTGGTTTATGTAATAATTTCAGGCAGTGCAAGACCCTACCGTGTGGACACAAATCTGTACTTAGGTGAATGTGTTTGAGTGTTTTGTAAATAGTGTTTCAGAGAAGAGGAAATATACCGTTTTTCTGTGTGTATCTAGTTGGTAAATATATACAGTGCACTGCTTAGGTTGCTGCAAAAACATGTATACCGGTATAGTTAAAAAAAATCCAATACTGTACATATTTAACAAAAAAATTTTTTTATGGAAAGTTAAAATTTATTCACAAATTCATCGATTTAGTAAAAAGAAATTGTATTATCACATGATCGAAATGCAGTCTCATATTCGCCTATTCTTCTTAGGCAGGTGGTCATGGGTTCAAAGTTCTAAAACATTTAAAGCAAGATTTAATAATCTTTAAATAGTGTTGCGACATATCAATTTACAAGTAAATTATCTGACAATAACAGAGAAATTCACCCCAAAAAAATCGGTTCGCTTATTTCCGAGATACGAAATATTATTTGATCGAAATGTAGTCTCATATTCGCCTATTCCTCTAAGGCAGGTGGTCATGGGTTCAAAGGTCTAAAACATGTAAAGCAAGATTTAATCTTTAAATAGTGTTGTGACATATCAATTTACAAGTAAATTATCTGACAATAACAGAGAAATTCACCCCAAAAAAATCGGTTCGCTTATTTCCGAGATACGAAATATTATTGTTTAGAGCTATTTACTGCTCTCCAGACGGAATCCTCCGCGCCCCTACCTTCAATGTATTATCCCTTCACTGGAGCCGGCGGCAGACATAGCAGAAGTCGGCCGACACCACATACAAAAAAAAAGCAGTCGCATCTGCCCCGCAGCAGAGAGAGGGTGGGAAAAAAAACACACTTCCTCTAAGAAACACGAGTCCTCACGACTGCAGAAGACGTTTTAAAAATCGCGTTGTCAGTCTAATTCATATGCACTACGATCTGGAGTGTAATGTACGCTGTCCCACGATCACGTTTTTTCGAACTGTTATAAACCTTACGTTACTAATAATCATTATTTTTTTTGTACATGTGTTAGCTGTTTACAATTATAGTACCCTACCGATAGAAATTCTATGATAATCAGATTTTCGCCGATTCCACTTACAGAAGTGAATAGCACGGTTAGTTTTCATACTTATAGAATATTCGATTGCAGAGATTTCAAGAGTCAGAAGACTGTTTTTCTATGTTTCGTCGCGTAATCTAC
>JARYHS010000273.1:0-35810 GCA_031002005.1 Vandiemenella viatica | reverse complement strand
CCAGATACATGTCCTTTCACATCAATTGTTTGTAAGATTTCTGTGTAAAATGAAAAAAGAGCAGTTTCAGTTGATTTATTCTTTCAGAACCCATGGTCAGTATCTGAAAATAATTTATTATTTTCTGCAAAGTTGACTAGTCTGTTCTAAGATTTTAGAGAAACATGAGAGGACTGACACCGCACGGCAGTTTAAACCTTATCTTTTTCCCCTTTTTGAATAGGGGTTTCCTTTCGCTGTTTTGAGCCTATCTGGAAATATTCCACTAAAGAATGAGCTATTGCATATATGAGAGAGAGGACAAGCTATTAAATCAGCACATTTTCTAATATAAAATCTGGGGAATCATCAATACCAGATGAAAATTTAGGTTTCAACTCACCAATAATTTTTAATACTTCTTCCTCATTTGTAGGCTAAATAAAAAGAGTTTTACTATTATTTTTACTGACATTAGCTTGATGGTTGATGTTAGACTGGTTAACATTTTTCTTAATCAGATCTTCAGCAATATTTGGGAAATATGTATTAAATATGTTAGATATCTTTAAAGAATAAGATATCATCTTTTTATTCTCTTGCAGTTGAATGCTATGGGTATCTACCTGTCTCACTCCTACTTCATTCTTAACTATCTTCCACATGGCTTTCATTTTATTGGTTGCTGAGGAATCATATTTATCATTTTCTAATTCTTTTTCTTGTCTTACTACCATGTTAAGAACATGTTTGTATTTTTTGTAATATTTATTAAATTCTGGTGTTGTTTCCTATGTTTCAGAAGTTGCATGTGACAAATGTTTCTTTTTTATTGATACTAGAATATCAGAGGTAACCCAGCCTTTTGCATAATATATTTTAATTTTTTTTCTTTCCTTTAGTAGGAAGCATATTTCAAAATAGTACAAAAATGTGCTTATCAATGAGTCATATTTCTCATTTGTATTTCTGCAATTATATACATCTTCCCAGGTTTCATTTCTTAAGAAATTATTGAATTGGTTAATCTGTTGATCCTTAAAGCTACATGATTCTATATTTGTCTGTGTGTTAATGTTAGATTCTAACTTTAATATTAAAATTTGTGCTAAATGGTCAGAATAACCAGTATCAAAATTCAAGGCATCATGTCTGTAATTAGTGCTATTTAGAAAAATTTGGTCAATTGTTGTTGAAGATTTTTTTGCAATGCATGTACGTGTTTCTATCAGCCCTTTTAGATTGAAAGAGGACGCAAGGCTCGGAATCAGGCTTTGAATCCTTAGAAAAATCTATGTTAAATTCACCACATATGATTACAGTTTTATTTACTAATGGTAATATTTTTAGTGCATTCTCAAACAGGTCTGTGTATACAAATTAATAAAATTTTATTTTTAGGATTGTGTATTCCTGACATTTCGAAGTGCCTTTGTAAAGAATTTTTTTAGATTGCATTTGTTTCTTTAAAATCAATGTCATTTCTAATTAATTTCCTCCTTGTTTGGGTTCACTTCTGGAAAAATGTGTAGCTAAAGTTAAGTTTGTAAAACTTAGTTGTGTAGTATCAGTCCGGTGTTCTGTAAAGCATACAACTTCCACATCTTTAAGTCATGTTGAAAGAAGTAATGGGGGGACATGGTAGCTGACTTACTTATAAAAGGTTTGCACAGAGGAAAGCATATTAAAGGCTTAGACATGCCTGGAATGCTCCAAACCAGGGAGGAGTTGTAATGCAATAAAATGAATATAGTGTTTTCTTTATAGAATCTTAGAGTTTAAGAAATATTAACATTTAATATGAACATTTAAAAAAAAAAAACAGTATGAATATGTAGATGGACAATTTGAGAAAAGGGATTATTTTGTAACCATTCATTAGTTGTAAATAACAGAAAATAATTTAAATTGAAAATTTTAAAAACAATGAGTAATATTGATTATAAATCTGATGTAATATTTTGCAAATTGTTGATTAAGAATTGAATGAATGAGAGAGAGAAAGAAGGTATGAATGGATAGACCAACCCCAAAGAGTAGATAGGAAACGGGAGTTTCATTTTCTTTTTTTCTTAGTTTTTCTTTAAAATTTCAATCAGTTTTCTTTCGTGGGGGGGGGGGGGGCGGAGGAGCAAGTAAGCTAACCTAGGAATTTTGTAACTTCATAATAAAATTTGTTTATATAAGCGTGAGTTCAATTAAATAGCATTGCGGATCAGTCATTTGCTTACATAATTCAAGTCATAAATTAGGTAAATAGTTATAGAAACTCAGAACATAAGACTAGCATATCTGGTATTTGGATTCAATATATATTGTAAAAGTAAACTTTGCCTTCATTTCAAGAGACATTTAGAATTATAACTGTTAAAAGAATGATAGAAATCATGTAGCCAGGAAATCCTACTAAAGAGTTTGAAAATATTGAAAGTAAGAAGCCAGTATGTAAACTTAAGACGCAGTTTCATATCTTTAAAATTCTAGGAGTCTTAATTTTAAAGATATGAAGTCAATTTATAGCAAGAATGAAGATTAATTTTGGCCTACACAACATATTAAAGTTTGGAAAGGGTCACTAAAGATTAAAGGTTGATTATGAGCAGTTTGAAAAAACTTTGAACACATGGGAAAAGTTAAAAACAACCATTTGAGAAAACTATATTAGAAAGAAATTATAATTCAATACAGTTAGTTTTCAATAAGTCTCATTAAGATATATGTAGTATTTTGATCAGGATGGGACAAAGTAGAGATTTCTACAGTCTTGAGAAATTGTTGGAACAAGCCAGTTTTTCCTGTTGCATCATCCTGACACAGTGTCTACTTTAGAAATTCATAATAAATCAAGGGAATCAGATAAAACTCCAAAACTTCGCACATTATAGATAAAAACACGTAGTGTTGTTTAAATTATGGTTCAAAGCTGTCACTTAAATATTGTAAATGATATCAATTTCGAGATTTTAACAATTTTGGTTCAAACTGTTGGGAAATAGTAAATAAGTAGAACATAGTACCAAATGAATGAGCAGTAAATTAGAACCAGATTGAAAGTTATTTCAGCTTTGTATCTTTAAAACTGTGTAAGTTATAAACAATTTTTCGAATTTCAGAAAATGATTTTTACGACCAAACCATGATAGCTACAAAAATTTTCATAAAGATCAAAATTAACACTTTTTAATCAGCCTAGCTATTGTCAAAATTGCAGAGAGATAGGAATTTATTTATGGACATTGAGGATAGCAGATGATGAAATCCATGAGTGTGTAGGACTACATTTGATCAAAAGCAGGGACTTCTTTCATGTGAACAGGAAAAACAAAGTATTCCCACGAAGTTTTCTATAAATAGCAGCCCCGAGCTAGTCTCTGCCCAGTCTTCCAAAATCAGTTAGAGCATGACCACGCTACTTTGCTGCGTGATCAGGGTGCAAAGCAAGGCAGATGTAGATGCCAGGCAGCTGTGTTAAACATTGAGTCTATCGTGTGGCAAAATTAACATACCTCATGTGACTGTAAATTCAATTTGGGGTCATGAGGTTGGTCTGTCTCAACTGTGTTAATTTTTCCTGCAATTAACTTTCTTTGTTGATGATTTCAGATGCCATTAAGTTTGTGACTTTATAAGTTTGGAAAGAATATATTGTTTCACAGTTTCAATAGCAACAGTAATTTTTAATGACTCCATACCTTTCATAAGTTGGGGTTAGATTAATTTAGATGGTGGCAAAGTTTCGGTAAAGCACAAACTGTTTATCCAAAGGCAACAGCACATGGTTGGAGTTAAGGTGGAATGGTTTATGGTTAACTTCCATGAAGGTTTACTCCTTACTCAGTGTGGGAGAACCATCAACCGTTTTATGTGTTGTGTCTATTTTCTAATTTCCCTCCATGCCAGATGTTGCCCTCTAGATAGAAGTTTAGTGTGAAAATGTGCAGTTACCTTATCCAGTTCACTTCACCAAATGATATTGGGTGACAAATTTTTTTTTAATGCGGTTGCCGACATATGTTATCCACGTTGTGTGACTATTGCCTTAAATGTGATTCAACTGATCCAAATAAAAAAATTATTTTATTTATACACAGTGCTACCAAATTTGTTTATTTCCATGTGTGCCTCTCATCCTCATTAGATTCTAAACACTTTTTATGAAAATGGGCCCATTATAGTTCAATTTTAGCGATCATTATTTCATTAAAAAACGCTTGTCATCCTGCCAAGCTATATGACGTATGATTGTGGTCTGAAAAGTGTCACAGTTTGTCTATAGATGCCTGTGGAGTAACAAAACCACAGAACTTGAAATTTTATGAGATATTGTTCATAATACTCTCTACTAACAAATGCAAGTGTCTTATGACATTATAGATCATTGTAACATAGAAAAGTATAAGAATACTATAGGGTCCAGATCCAAGAAATTTTCACTTACGCCTAGAGCCTGTTCGGAAGGTCCAGGTACAGGTTGATGCACCTAAGGTACAAACATTAAAGTTTTGTTTGTAAGCAATTAAACACTATTAATTTTTTACTTTGATAATTTCTTATTGCTCATCTTGGGGGAAACTCCTAAAACCATAATGTTGGATGACCACCAAGATGGGAAATGTGTAAAATGCTTTGGCAGGTGCATAAACTGATAGACCACCTTCTCCCCAATTCCTATAAATGGTAAAAGGAAAAGTTTGTATCATGTTACTCTATTGGAGGGACACCAGAAATTTAAAATTTGGTATTTGGGAGGTCACAGGTTTAGTCTGCGGCCTGATGATTGAGATTTTGGTGTTGCTTAGTTTGCTAAAATCACTCCTGAAAAATTATGTTGTGGTTCCCTTGAAAGGCCAAGAATAAGTCCCTTCTTGTTCCTTGCACTCAAATTTCTCTTCCCACTGTAATAACCCCAATGAGCTGTAAAGTCCTAATTCAAAAGAAGTAGAAAAGTTCTAAAGCTGGTTGGAGGAGAGAGGTTGGCATTAGTTGGATTGAGTTGTTTTTGTCAGGATCTTTGTTGTGGCAGTGCTGTAATAACTAATGGATTTTTGTTTTTGGGGCATGTGTGCATGACTGGTAGCATATTGTTATTGAGCATCGTGGCTGAGCAGTTTATGCTGTGACCTCACATTTGGGAGGATGCCAGTTCGAATCCCCGTCTGGGTATCCAGATTTTAGTTTTCCATGGTCCCCCAAATCACTCCAGGTGAATGACAAGATGAATCCTTCAAAATGCTATAGCTGAGTTCCTTCCTGGTCCTTGCCCCCCACCTTTCCTGTTTCTAATGACCACAACATCAATGAGGTGTAAAGCCACAAACAAAAAATAAAAGAAGAAAAAAAATCATGTTGTTGCATGGTAGGGAGCCCTATGTGCTTAATGATGGCATTGTGGGAAAAGGGGAGGTGGCAATGGGTGTTCTGGAGCATGTCTTGAAGTTGTTACTTCCTTTGTGCTGGGTCTCACCCTTGTGTTTGTGTTGCAGCCATTTTTAGGTAAATTTTAGTTAGGAAGTTCATTGGTGTTGTAACTACTTCAATGCCCGCTATTTTGCATCTATATCTACTTGTTCATATGGTAGGTGTACTTACTCTTCTCCTTGGCCATGTGCCTTGATAGATGGTTATCTATCTCCAACTTGGTTTACATGTTTGCTTTGTGTTTTGTTTTCATAGGTGTCTATATCCTTATGTATCTTCATTGTTGTTTTATTGTCCCAAGGGACTTGAGGTTGAATGTGTGTGGAGTTGTAGCAGATCTAACTCAACAGTGACTTCTGAGAAGCTATTGTTAAGAAACAGAATATGCTCTATGTCTACTGTTGGGAAATTGTTTTAAAATGTTTGCTAACATGCTTAATAATAATAATAATAATTACATGTGTTGGTAATGACCTAGTAACCGGGTTTCTATTGGCAGTGGATTCCTCCCCCCTCTTAGCCACCTCAACCTAACCCATTATTGCCATCGAGTATAGGGTACCTACAGTTTCAC
The DNA here is from genome assembly GCA_031002005.1 of Vandiemenella viatica. Taxonomy (NCBI): domain Eukaryota; kingdom Metazoa; phylum Arthropoda; class Insecta; order Orthoptera; family Morabidae; genus Vandiemenella; species Vandiemenella viatica. The sequence continues at coordinate 29,839 of JARYHS010000273.1, read as the reverse complement.
GTAGAATCCAAACCATCATAGCGTTATGACGTACTTCACATTACACAGCAAGCTGTGTGAGAGGTGAAGGTAGGGATTCGAATGGAAGACCTTAAGTTCCCCAGTCAGGCACCTTAACCACTGTGCCACCAGACTGCTAACACACTTTATTCACCGGATATTTTTTATTTTTGAAGAACTTCCATATATTTAGTGAAATTCAATATTGAAATTTAAAGTGAAAAAAATACATTTAAAATAAGAACGGTGTGATGGCACAGGTTACTGATTCATATTACATCACAAGCAAGTAAGCACACTCTTGATAAGAAACATCTTGTTTTTTGTCTGTATTTGTGTAGAAATTGTTAAAAATTGGTTTATAAATGGTGTGTAGTTTCCAAATGTTAAAACTGTAAAAAAAAAAAAAAAAAAAAAAAAAAAAAAAAAACTTTTAATGTTCCAACAATTACTGAAGTACAAGGAAGTGGCTGTAGCTCTCTCTTAGTTTCCTAAACAATATTGTGACTGATTCAAGTACCTTTTGCTGTGAAGAGCATTTATGCCATATTTTTGTTGTACATAAAATTCAGTGCTGAAACGACATGTTCATGTATTCAACAGCTGATTCTCACCACAGCCTTACAAGCAGTAACAGTAAAAGTTTATAGTCTGCTCACTGCATTTGCTACCTAACTATCCTTTCTAATAAGATGGTTTGATCGACCTACTTAGCATCCTCAGCACATTCTTCTTGTAGTGTAGATGTCATTGCTTGTAGCACATTCTGTGGCTCTATCAATTAATAACCCAGACGATTAGTTCCTTACAAACACATTGCGTGTGAGTATCTCTGTTCACCATACGTATGTTGTATGACACACATTACAGCTATGTTTTTATTTTGCTATAAATGAGTATGGCGGGTAAGCAGTAACACTCTGTTCTTGCATTTGGGAGGATGTGAATTCAAATCCACATTTTCCATGTAATCCCCAAATCACTCCAGGCGAATGCCAAAATGGTCCCTTCAGAGAGGGCATGGTCAAATTCCTTCTCACTGCATGCCCCCAGTCCTTCCCACCAATAATGACATTGATGTTGACAATGCATAAAGCCAAAAATAATTCTGCTATAATCATTCAATCTGATAAACTTTATTTGTTTATACTGTTCAATGGCAGATTGACCTATGTGTCCATGGGAGCAACTGTAATACCCTGTAGATGCACCTTCAAGTAATAATAGTGTCCAAAAACAATACCATAAATGGGCGATTAATATTGCCAACTCAGCAGCGTGTAGCAATTCTGTAGTATCTAAAATTCATAACAGTGTCTAGGCGATGCTGGAAATCCATATTGGGATGGCTGCTGATTTGTCTTTTGGGAATCCACACATTTTCTGTGATAATTCCAGAGAGGCTCTCTCACCAGAACCTTACATCATTTGGGGTTGTGAAGGCAAAAATTTGCAGAATATTTAAGGTGAGCGAGAAGATACAATGGGAGAAGTTTCTAAACACCATAAACCATTTCACTTCAAGTGAAGAGGTACGGGAGTCCATCTCACAAATATCCTGAAGAGGTCGTCTTGTCTCAGTGTCTGGTATCCTGCATTAGGGTTGTGCTCTTACTGACACTGTATTGTTAATTGCTTAGCATTGTGCTTCATCAACATAGATTCTTGTGATAGAAAGCTATACAAAAGTGAGTTAGTAGATGATTCCCTTCCACCAAATAGGATGCATATGACTGCTCTTGTTTGAGGTGTAAACTAGTGGCTGCCTTAAATTTTGCTCATAACACTTCACTAAAGCTTGATCAGAGACAACTTGGTTCAAATCTAAGAGGTAGGATCAGGATATTTTTATATCTATATTGTCTGAAGAAAATTTTTCTGATTGGTGGAAAGAAGCAACATTTACAACCTTTTTGTCCAAGGCAAGGGTAAAGTTTGGAAGTCAGTAAATAGTTACTGTAGCACTGGAGAAGATGGTATACCACCTCTTTGTCTCATGTCTTAAATTCCAAAACTTCCTAAGATGCTTTGTGTGGATTCTAGGCTTTCTGTTATGCCTAAATCTGAGCCTGCTGAAATTGCTGATATGGACACATCAGTGTGCTGCTAAATCCTTGAAGTCTATGTTTTTATCATAGAAAAAACCTGTTATACTGTCCATAAGCATGCTATAGCTGCATAATTTGGGTTTCTCATTCTTGTTTGTTGTGAAATTACAGACCTTTCTATCCATAAAAATTGTATTCTTTAGAGATCTATTCTAAGTGTTCCTTTTTTAAGTGTTACACAGTTTGCTGTCACTACTAACACCATTGGCTCCGCAATGAAAAGCTACCTGTCCAATATTCCTTATTGCTTGATGACTTCATTTTTCTTTTTTCGCTCCAGATCTGATTTTTGAGGTGCTAAGATGGATTTGCAAGTCTCACTCTTGTGATAAGAAACATTTTAACTCTCTCTATAAATAAAAAAAAAGTGTCTGTTATTTTTAAATATAGCAGACGTGATTCAGTACAGTCATGTATAACCTCAAAGAATAATGCTATCAATTTTAATGAAATTATCCACTAACTGGGATCAGAAATTCATCTGAATGCTGTATCTGAGAATTTACAGGGCATAACACTGAAGTGCCAAAATATTTTAAAACATATGTTGGTGGGTTTTAGAGTACAGACCTTCACTTCCTATTTCAATTTTGCAGTTTTTATATGTGGTAAAGTCTTGATAAAGGCTGTGTTGTGAACAGTTCACTAGGGGATGCTTATCTCAGGATGATGGACAGTCTCCATGGAGCAGGGCTTAATCTGTCTATGGAGGAATATACTGCACCAATCTCATATCTAGCCTCTGTACTGGCACTGGTGAACTGCCTCATCATCTGGAAGCATCCCTTCATGATGTGTCACTTGGTCCATATACATCACAACCTGACTCTCCAGCTTATGGCGTAGTCATGAACCAACCCTTTGCATCAGTCTTCTGTGAATCGTTATGACATTTAATTACTATATAGCGGTTATTTTATAAGTGTATTGTTCTAAACTGCTGGTAGTCCTTCACCAGGGATGGAGTAATTTTCCAACTTGACATCTTAAAAGCCATCAGTGTTCCAGTCTGTAACAGTACAAAAAAGCTCTGAATATTACTTACTATGTTTTTACAAAACAGTTTTGATATTTTAAATCAGCTTCACTACCATATCACTGTATAACTTGGTGATCTTTGAAATCTTACTTACTCAATATAATAGATCTGTGACTTGTTAATGTACACGTATTTACTTACGTGATATACAAAGTGATCTCACTCCCTCAGTTATAATTAATGACATAAAAATATAATTGACAACATTATATTTTAAAGGATAAAGAAGATATCATTAACTGATACACTTCAAGCTGTAATTTCACCAGAAAGTATAATCTATATTAAATAGGCAGCTGAAACTTGAACCCAAAAGACGGTTTAATCCAGGATATCCATAATGTCCTCTGTTTCCTGGAGCTGGGTGGGGAAGGATCAACAAGTGGAAAAGACATGTGGTTATGGCTAGAAGAGTTGGAGAGATAGCATGTTGCTCCCTGTGTGGGTTGCTAAGATGCAAGCCTAAAATGAAGCTACTCTTACAGAGGTAGGAAAGCTTGTATGGGCATTTTTGTTTAGCTAATATGTGGGAACAGTGCTTAAGGTTGTTCTGTAGATGATGCTTTTTGTCAGGAAATGTGAGAAGGATTTTGGGCAGAGTGTTTAGTGAACGATTGGATTGGAGGAATAGGATGTTAGTCAGAATTTAGGAGATGGAAACGTTTTCCCTGAAATAGTGACGGGGAAAAGGGGGAGAGGGATACAGAAGATGTTAATACACTAGGCAGCTAGACAAGAACAGTGCCTGTGCCCACAGGGTATTAAATATTTACTGATGGGAAATGGTCTCATGATTCAAATGATAAACAGTAGAAATCAATGTGGAAAACTGCATTTAAGTGGGTGGGCTTGATCAGAGAATGATCCAACTGGTCATTAAACATGTAACATGTTTGTGTCACGATTCCTCTGGCATGTACTCGGGGCCGACCCACAAACAGGTGGATAGCTGAAGTTATGCAGGAAGGGTCCTGGGCTCACTTACTTGCAGCGATCTCACCGGGCACGGCCGGGAATGCCGTAAAGCCTAGCAGCCATAAGGTTCAGCAGGCGGTCGCATCTTCCTCTTCTTCTGCTGGTGTGAACTGTGTCCCAGTTGGAGCCCCCACTAGGATGGAGCTAATAGGTTGTGGGGAACTCATCGCAGATTAATACAGAGACATTGAAATAACTGGTTGTCATGCGGAAAGGTTCGTTGGGGGATATGCAACACTTTCACTTGAACTGTGAAAAGCTAAGTTCATGACCGTGTTTAGCCTTCTGGTACCTATAATATTTAGGGCGCTAATGACCTCGTTGTCGACACGCCCTAAAGCCACAACAACAACAACAAGAACCTATAATATTAAATAGATTGGCTGCCACACATTCATATTAAACCCCAAATGCGAAGGGTAATTGAAATAAAGTCACTTGACACAATTTCAGAGTAACACAATATTTATATTCTTGCAAAAGTTCACTCGTACATTGTCAGAACCAGATACATGAATAAAGCAATGAACAACAGTTTCTTTGAAGATTACAGATTAAGTACATTCACATGAGAAGACAAAAAAACAGAAAGTCCCCCTAATATTAGTGAGTACTACTGCATTTTGGAATTTGCCAAATCCGCTACGGCTTGAAGTTACGAGACAACATATTACGAAGATACTACTTAAAAAATGACTGAATCGATCATGTATGGAGTTATGGAATCACTTTCCGGTGTAGGAGTGAGACAATCTGTGCTTGCTGCAAGATCTTTTATAGACTTCTCAGCAAATTTTTCTTTAATTAATATCTGCAAAGTACTAAATAGTTTAACTTGAAATTTTTACAGGTACTTTCTATTATCATGTTGTATCTGTTTTAATATAATTTAACATCCAAAAGGGTTTCTATAATCTTAAAATTGAAGCCATCATGTGACCAACTTGGTGGAATTTTTACGCACTTCAGCAAAAACCTGCGACAATATATCTTTGAAAACTTAATTATTCTGACGAATGCTTATACTTTTCACCATAACCATTATATATTCGTAACTGCCTTAATTTGGACTATCTACTGATATAAAGTTAAAATTAATATTCGTTTTAGTTAAAAAGTTCATTTTTTCTCTTAATTAAAACTGCTAATTAAATTTTGCCAAATTATTTAATTTTACTACCAAAATATCAGGAACAATGCTGACTATAGCTGGTGACAAAAGTTCAGCTGTAGCTTTACTTGATTCAAAGATATTTCAAATTTTAGATTTTTACTTTTCTGATCGCATATTTCAGAACGTGAACAAACCGTAATATCTCTTAAAATAAACGTTTCCCAATATAATAAATATACTTTAAAATGATTTTAATGATGAGGTTTAACTGTGGAAATAAATACCGGGAAATTCCTTCAAGTTGACAATTACTCTTCTAGAAATTTCTAAGTCGAAACTAAGCAACTTTACAATCGATCTATAGAATATTTTACTACTGGGGATAGCTAGTGGGAGTGCTTTTGGTGAACTAAAGGGTACCTAACATGGTTTGTTCATATAGGTTGTTATATATGGGCGATAACGTACCAACAGGTGTCGTCCACTTGGCTATACCGTAGGATAGTTAATACTACCGGCGGAGGGCACTGGCTGTAGGTGGGAAGCGGCTGGCTGGCGATGTGTCCCTGGTGGTCCTGTGCTATCAAATGCACAAGATTGATTTCCCGACGGTAACCCCGATCGCAGCGTCACCCGTCTTCTCGACACTTCGTCGGCCGGAGACCTGGCTGGCCTAGCAAATTCCTCAGGCTGTTGCCCGGACTCAGTACCAACTTCGGCACATTCCAAACACGTGCTGTGACCAGGTCATACTTTGGCAAAGTCACTACATCAAACTGTGATAGCTATTTTTTTATTATTATTATTTTTTTTGGAAAATGACCGTTGCATTGGTAAAGGGGATGTAATGGAATATACCAAAACCTTCGTTGATAGGAACTACAGTGGTAAGCAGTCGAATTGGTTGCAAAGTGAGACACATAAACATTGCAAGAGGTTGAGTCCAGCGATGTGATGTGGCAGAAAGATATTATCATAAAATATAATGAATTAAATAACAAATAAGGAAAACTGCACAAACACAAAAGTACAATATTTTGGGATTTGCTCTTATTTTTGGTATCTGAAGTTAAAGCATGTGGTTAGGTTGGCACATTCACCTGTGGTTAATCCAGCCACATGAATGGTTGTTTTGACAATTAGTTATTTTTTTTTAACATTACGATATTAATGCTCTTTTTTATTTCTACAATGCCAATCTCTTCCTTCTTGGCCTTCAATTAATTTAAATCAGTGTTATTAACATTACAACAAAATACTTCCCTTTGTTTCCCACAAATATTCCATTTAACTAAACTGAGTAACACTCATATTTGTACTCTTTCCTTTACCAAAATTTTCTTATATCTCTGGGAGTTATGATTAGGTAAGAGAGACTTTTTATTATGTTTTGTTCGGATTTACTCCACCACCCGATACTTTCTGTCACTTCTTTCTCAACTTCATTAAAGATTTGGCATCCGTTACTCCATTACAATATCAGGTCATTAAAAGTCAAATTTTTTTTTCTTAAAAAAATTCTGATTCTTTCCCATGTGTTTGACTTGCAGTCTCATATAGTCTCTCTGAGTATTTACTTCTTCTTCTTCTAAATTTGGAGACTAAATTATTAAATAAAAAAGATAGAGTATTCATTACTAACAGCATGACATCGCCAGCAGCGGCACTCCTGTGCTCGTGATCAAATCAGTTGGACTGTAGATGATTGGAAAAAAGTGGCTTGGTCAGATGAGTCATAATTTCAACTGGTAAGAGCTGATTGAAGGGTAGGAGTATGTGCTCTTTGAATGTTTGGTACTATCCTTTTGGGTGCAGGAAACATTTATGCAATATAATGAAATTTGCCAAGGACCGCCAGATTTATTAGATTTGTTTTTTGTACGATGTTGATCTGTCTGGTTTTGTGCAGTTTGGCAGAGTGGCCCTTGCATTGTTTAACACATTCCGCCAGTTAACTACGCTCATTTTGAGTTGGTCGGTTTCTCGCCACACTCCCAGGGCTTTGTGTTTGTTCCTTGGTTTGAATCCACATGTATTTACAAGGTTTTATGTTCTTAAGCCAATGTAAAGTATGTCAGATTTGTTCTTGTTGACTATTTCGCCACTTTCATTGCTGAAAATCCATATTTGGTTGTTAATTGTGACTAAATCATTATTGTCGGTTACATAGAAACCTATATTTTCTCCATATGCTCTTGTTGTGGATCTATTGCCTTGGAACATTATCCTTTTAGTCATGGAATGGATGCTCCACAATAGGGGTTCTGTGTATATGGCAAACAAGACCATTGATAGTATGCAGCCTTGTCTCACCCCTTGGCACATACAGAATTTTTTTGTTTAGGCAAATCCATTTACTAAGTCTCTTGTGGTTGCCCCATTGGTTAATTTCTTGATTGCTGATACAAATTTTGTTCCCATTTTCCTAGTGGTATCGTGTAAGAATTCATGTTCATCATGGCCATATGCTTTATCGAAATCAAGGTAAAGGGTTCCTGTGTTTTGCTTCAGGTAGTCTGCCAAGGAGATAATGTCTTTGTATTCCAAGATTGCATGTTGGATCCTGCGATTAGGGAATGGGGGCCTGCCTGGTATGGTCCAAGTATTTTGGTGAGTAGTGGCATTATTCTTCTTTTCAGTATGTGAGTCAGGATCTTGTGTTCGGAGTTTATTAACATTATGGGTCTCAGGATTTTAATATCCTTTGTGTGTGGTGTTTTGCGAATAAGGACTATTATGCCTTCCATGAAATGTTCAATATGCCATATTTTATTGAATAAATCAACCATCTTGTGTGAAATGACCTACCAGAAGCTTCTTTAAATTTCCAGTGGGATGCCATCATAACCAGGTGATTTTCTTGTTTTTTCTTCCATAGGAGACAACTCTACCTCTTTGAATATGATATTTCTAGTAATTTCGTCTTGTTCGTTACTGTCCAAAGATTAACTCATATGGTTTAAGATGGAGTGTCTGTCATCCCCAATTGTGGTGGAGGCATTGTAAAAGGTAAAATGGTTCCAAATAATTGCTGGAATCTCCTTTTGGTTGTTTATTCTGACTCCCTCTGCCAAAATTATGTTAAGAATAAACTTACAGTTTTTTCATTTTGTCCCCCTAATCAGATGGTATACTGAGATATTCTCTTTCACTACAACATGCGTGTTACCAGTATTGACTAGGAGAGTCCATTTTTGATGCCTGTATTTTGTTGATTTTGGCTTTATACTTTTTAATCAGTACATTGTATTGGGTGGTGTGCATGTCTTTTTTATAGAGATCCTTCGGACACCGGTAGTAAAATTCCTTGGTGTGTTTGTGCAGTAATGTTTCCCATATGAGTAGGTGATATTTGCTTTTCTGATTATTGGTTTTGCATGAGTGAACCACCAAGTTAAATTAGAATTATACTTGTGGCAATTCCTAATTCTCACAAGCCAGGCACTGATGATGGTTTCCTTACATTCTGTGTTGCGGAGAAGTGAAACCTTCATCTTCCAGTATCTTTTACTTCTCTCAATGCTAATTGGATCGATCTTGATTCTACATATATATGCACAGAGATTGGAGAAAATTAAAGGTGTTATTTCATTGCTGCTAACTGCTGGATTTAGGTTATTAGATATATAAATTCTGTCAAGTCTGCTTTTGGAAGTCAAAGTCATGTGTGTAAGATTGATTTGGTTTCTATTCAATGTCCAAAACCTCTTTCAGGCCTAACCCTTCAATAATTTTTAACAATTCTTGGCAGATATTAGGGTTTGGTCTTTGATTGCTTTCGTCAATAACACTATTAGTCACCTCCTATTTCAAGTCTGGTTGGTTTCCTCCGCAGTAAGTATGGAATTTCAGTTTTGAAGAATTCAGTTCTTTCTGTTCTTTTGTCAGTGCCTGGAAGTGCATTAAAGTTGATGATGTATGTCATTGATGCATACTGATATCCTCCACCCGGAAGTTACAGTTTACTGGTTCTTGTAGGATTAATATTGCCATGCTGGTTTTACTATGGGGATCCAAGTTGGTTATGCTTTCATATACAAAGATTTCAAACTCGCTTTTTATCATTTCTTGCATGAGTATGACATCTACTTGACTTGGTTAAGAGATTGTTGCAAACAACAAAGCTTGATTGTGGTTTTTATATGATTGATGTCAGTCATTGCTACTGTTAGGACTTGGTTCATTATATTGATGTTTGAGTTTCATTGCCTGCCATCAGCGCAATTGTCCAGCTGCAGCTGCTCCATATGTAGAGTCTATACCTGGCCGTCCAGGTTTCCTGTTTACCATATCTGAAGTGATTATTTCCTTGAGGGTTAGGCGCCTTGGTTGATTTGCATTTAGGCAATCTGCATGTCTTCCATAGAGTCTTCTCACTGCGCATCATCTGCTCAACTAAAAAGCTTATTTCCTTTTCCTGTGCCTCCTCCTTGGTGCCTGACTGGGTTTGGAGTTAACTCTGTATTGATCATTAACTGGTTCCTCCCGATTGGTTGCTTTTTGAGTTTTTTCCCACTGACTTTGACATTTTCTCTGCCTGTAGGTGTTTCCCCGGTTTGTTTGGTTTTTGTGTCCAATTTCCCCTCCCCCCCCCCTTGGCATTTCTTACTGGGTTTGGAGATCGCTGGTCTCGTGCACTCGGTTTCTTCTGCTGTAGTTTGGGGTTAAGATGACAACATTGGTTCTTCTTTTTTGTGATCTGACTCCATGTTGTTGTCAGCTTGTGCCATGTTCTCCAGTAGTTCTGTATTAGTTTTCTGTTTTTTCTTATTCATGTTACATTTGTTTGTCAATCAGAGTCTCCTTGTTGCTTAGTTCGCAGATTTTTTGCCATTTTGCTCTGGGTTTTGTGTTCCTCTTCACAACTGAATTCTGCGGTGGTCCTTGCATTATCAATTTTTTGTTCCCTTGTTTTTCTTCTTATTTCTGTCTCAGGGCTGCAAACATCCATTTTCGTCAATGGTGGAAACTGCTGTTGATTTTCTAATGAGGATTCTTCATTTTGTTTTGTTGCTTTTGAGCGCTTGATGTATGTTAGCGATAGTATTGTTGGTTGTATGTGGTGGCAGTTTGCCTTGATATTTTCTGTTGAATTACATAAAGCACAGGTTTGGGGCTGCCTGTCATATATCACTAGTGCTCTGAATCCACATACGCTGATATATGATGGTATGTGCTTTGTTATTTCCATTTTTACTAATCACACTCTATTTATTTTCTTAAAATGGATATTGCCTCCCCTTTTCTCTTATGTGATTTTTGTCACATTTCCAAATGATTTGATCACCTATAGAATCGATTCATTGGATACTTCAAAAGACAGGTTTAATACTCTTATATGTCATTTGCCTATTCCTGCGTTTGTTACTTGACACTACTTATATTTCCATTGACATGATGGAATTTTTAAGTTCCCTGTGTTTGCTTCAATTACACTAATACAATACTCCTCACTTGTCATTTTAACAAATACACAGTTTTGGAATGAGTCTAATTTTGTTCCCAGTATTTCTTCATCTATTAGTTTTACTTTAGCAAACAACCACTCATGTAATTATAAGCGGTTGGCCTTATTAAGGTTTTATCAAGAATTTTACTGTGATTTTTCTTACTATAGCGGTGGAAGCCATTTCTTACCTTTTACTGCAAGATTCGTCTCTATGTGGCTGAGATGACAGTTTCTCAGTTATACATACACAAACTTTCACTCTAGACACTACAGTTGATTGCTGTGGTGTTGCTAAACTACACAGAAGTTGCTGCAAGCATGTCCACACCTGACGGCAACTGGCAGCTGAATCGTATAAAGCGGAGACCTTGTGGTAGATAAAAGCAGTAGCATTGGAAACATTATATGTGGAAAAAGGAAGTTAATCACACAATAATAATTTTACTATCCATATTAACATTATTTCCCACTCTTTTACCTGCTACATTGTTGTTCAAAAAAGCTATAATGTTACACTGTACATTGGTTTGCTTTACTAATTATTTATAAAGTGGTGAAGTAGAATTTACGCATTCTTGTAGCTAGTAAATGTTGTGACCTCAAAATTTTTTGTAAAAATTTATGATGAGATTTCCAAATACTGACACATTGTAACAGTACATAAAAAACCCATTTTTGTGCAATAATCCTGTTGCAGTTGATTAGACCTTATTCTCCCTAAAAGTATGTAGCCAGTAAATTTACATCAATTCTTAAACTGTATTAAGATAAAATTAAAATGTTTAGTTGTTATACTTTCATTGTTTCTAATACTATAATCAAAATTATTTGAACGATTTGTAACAAATTAAAAAACTTATGTAGTATGTAATCTGATACTAAACAGTTTTATTTCATCAGTACAATGTTTGATTGTTTTTTATCTCCAACATTTAAGTTTCTTGAGGGTGTACAATTTTCTTATCAGCGGAGATGATATGCATGGGTATTAGGTAATATAAATCTGATGGTAGCTTTTCTTTTCCTCCTTTACAGTCACTGCTAAGACCTAGCATTTTGTACGACACCTGCCATCCATATTTTGATTTTCCATGAAATCATTCCAGGTGGATGCTGGGAAAGCCACTTTAATAGGCCATGGCCAATTTCTTTCCTACCCTTTGTTCCCAATACTTTTCTGGCTCTAATAACCTCAATGAACTGCAACACCCCAAGATAAAAAATTACAATTGCTAATTCCTTATGTAGGAAACAGTGTTCACGATCACGTTCTTAAACCTGTCACATTTTACCAAAAAGAGACCAACTCAACATCTGTTTGAAGGAGATAGTGTTCTATAATAAATATTTTTCTATGCAAATGAAACCAAGATAATACTGTGAAACTGTGGCTGTAAAATAGTAGCCAAAAATTCGTTCCTAAATGAGTTTTGTTGGTCCATAGATGATGCAGAAACTTAATTCTAAAAATCAGCTATTCATGATGAAATACCAAAAATTACTTTGTCAACCAAAGATAAAAGGAAAACTAATGGGTATGCAGTTTCAGCCAAAAATAATTTTATCTTCACGGAAAGCAGCCTTCACTATGAAACATTTTCCTAATTTCAAATATTCTGTGTTTTTAAGTAATATGAAACATTATTATGGACTAAAATAATGCTCTGCACTAGAAAATTAAATATTTTTGTTTGTTTGATCTTGTAAGCACCTTAGAATTTGGTTAAATTCTATTTTTCTTGACTATACGGGATAAGGAAGGGAATAAGCCTTCCAGTAATCATAATATCTTTTTACCAGTTGAAAGATAACGCCAATGCAACTGTTCAATTTATTTATTGTTGCATTGTACGCATTTCACCTCTCATCGAGGCATTATCAGCGACGAATCTGTGTTACAGTTTCTATATACAGTTTTATATACATTTTTGTCCTATTATTACAAATTATAACCATATTTTTATGAGATATTTTTATAGCTAATAGTTACTTACTATTTACATTTTTTGATATGGTATGCAGCTGCGCATCTCCGTTTCTTTATACAAAGCATGGTTTGCCTGTATTTACACTATTGTGCGTTTTCATCGTTCTATCGCCTGTTGGGGCCAGCTGGTTTGTTTATGTCGTGTCTGGTGCGGTTTCACGTCCTTCGGTTGTCTGCTGTGGCCATCTTGTTTGTATGTCATGTCTCGTGCCAATAGCGCGAGTTTTGAAATGTGCGCGTATGTGTGATGGTCTTGTTGGAATGTTTTATTTTTATATGTGACATATATATGTGTGGGGTTTTATTATACAGTTTGTATTTATTTTGTTTTGTGTGTCGAGTTTGTGTATATTAAATTGAGCAGCACTTGTACCATTTGATATTGAAAATATGTGCAGTAACATCCCAATCAAAGAAACCATAGAACTAATCAACACAAACCTGAATACTTACAAAATACTACCCAGCAACCATATAGAATAAATCAAAAGCACAATAGAAATACGACATCTCAGAATTATTTCACATTTAATAATAAATATTACCTACAACACGAAGGACTGCCTATGGGATCCCCAATATCAGGCACCTTAGCCAATATATTCATAGACAACATAGAAATGGAAATACTGCAAAAACTAAACCCCCAGAAAGGATACAAGATTCTGTATTTGTGGAGGTATGTTGATGATATTCTATGCCTCATAAATGAATCACTTGAAAGAATAAATGAATTACACCGGGACATAAACAATATTCACAAAAACATTACATTCACAATAGAATAAGAAGACATAGGAAAAATAATTTTTTTGGATCACACCATTACTAAACATGAAAATAAACACTCATTCCAAGTATACAGAAAACCTACAGCAACAGACCAGATAAAACATTCTACATCAAACCACCCACACAATCACAAACAAGCTGCAATATGTTTAATGCTAAACAGATTAAACAGAATCCCACAGACAAAGAAAAACTACCAAATAGAACTCAACGCCATAAAGGAAATAGCAACAAAAAACGGATATGAACCACACACTGTTGACACAATAAACAGAAAAATAATTAATCAAATGAAAAAAGAACAATAATAAACAACACAACCAAACTGCAACCACATAGATCCCACCAGAAAAACACATCTACAACAGACACAGTTAAAACAAATACACAAACCACACAGTACAATAAAAACAAAAGGAAATTGTATGCAATGACATATTCTAACAAATACACTCACCGAATTGCAAACATTTTCAAAAAACAAGGCATTAACATTGCACTGCGAACTGACAACTCACTGCAAAGACCCCATTCAGACACAAACAAATACCACAATTCAGGCATTTACCAACTCACCTGTCAAAAATGTGAAGCAATATACATAGGGCAAACACGAAGACAGTTCCAAATCAGATACAAATAACAAATGAGAGCATTAAAATACAGTAACCATTCCATATTTGCTGAACACCTCATAGAAAATGACCATTCACAAACAAACATAAACACAGATATGTAAATTCTCACTATCAACAACCACAGACACAACACACTCACTATACAGGAAAACTTATATCTTCAAAAAGCAAAAACTGAAGGCAAACAGGTACTAAACGACCAAGTAAACCTCACAACTTAAATGTTACTCAATTTAATGTACACAAACTCGAAGGACAAAATAAAATAAACACAAACTGTATAATAAAACCCCACACATATATACATCACACTTAAGTATAAAACATTCTAACAAGACGATCACACATACACGCACATTTCAAAATTCACACTATTGGCATGAGACATGACATTCAAACAAGATGGCCACAGCAGACAACTGAAGGACGCGAAAGCGCACCAGACACGACATAAACAAACCAGCTAGCCCCAACAAACGACAGAACGATGAAAACGCACAATAGTGTAAATACAGGCAAACCATGCTTTGTATAAAGAAACGGAGATGTGCAGCTGCATACCATATTAACAAATGTAAATAGTAAGTAGCAATAAAAATATCGCATAAAAATATGGTCATAATTTGTAATAATAGGATAAAAATGTATATAAAACTGTATATAAAAACTGTAACACAGATTCGTCGCTGATGATGCCTCGTTGAGAGGTGAAACGCGTACGACGCAGCAATAAATAAATTAAACAACTACATTGGCGTTATCTTTCAACTGGTTATTAATTAAGCAACTGTGGAAACATAGCCTGCAACAACATCGCATAGTATTTTTCATCTCGTAACTACAGGAAATGGGAGGCACGTTTCAAGCAGAAGCCGATACTGCAACCTAACTCAAAAAATACAGTGATTTAAAAACAATAAAGTCACTCAGCACTTAATACAAGCAATAAATAAACAGTTAATAAGTTAATAATAGTAAATAACCGTTAAACTAACCTGAGCCAGTATTATCCATAGTTACGCAATTTGTAAACAGTCGATTTTGGTTAAGTGATTATATCACTAATTTCTAACACTTTTCGATACAGTAAAGTATTTTTATAATAACAAGAAGCTGAAAGGAAGTTAAATTCACTAAAAATCAGTAGTTTCAGGCAGTATAAATAAAATAAACACAATTTTAAACACTTCCTTGAACACAATTGCATTGTCAACACTAAATAACAACATGTTTTCGATAATTTCCGGAGCTAAAATGTAAATTTTCTGTACGAGTAATGAACCAGGTATAACATATTAAAGTTTTAAAGCATTCCATGCAGTATAACGAATATTAAATCGAATTTCAAGTTTTAATGCCATAAATAAAAATGTGGTAATTTTCAAAATTAAACTGAATAAATAACACCACTTCAGTAAACAAAACAACTTTTAAAACGTGTAATAAAATGAAATAAAAATTCAGATCATAACATTTTTTGAAATGAACAGCACTTTAATGATAATTAACAAGTGACTAGGTTTTTATTTTATTTATTTTTTTAATCATGTCTGCCTTGCAGTATCCACTTCAGTTTTTGTGAGGTTAATAACTTCTGTAATACACCACCAATAATAATAAAAGTTACAGTTTTTAAATCAGGAACAATAATAGAACACAATGACATAAGTTTAAACAGGATAATTTATAATCCAACGGTAATTGCTAAAATTGTTGAAATACGGGGATTTACCAACATTTTTCAGGAAATCAGTTACTATTATGCACACGCATTTCAATTTTTTACAGTAAACTGTGAAAATTTAGAACTATAGTCGTCATAAACTCAACAAACCTACATGCCCCAGGCTATACACTGTTAAATTCTGAACACTGGGAGTTATAAAATGTATTTGGAGGGCGAGACACCACAGAAGGCATTCGTCTGAAGGTATATAATGAGGTGTGGAGGCCATCCTTCTTGCTTTGTATTTTATGTCGCGAAGCAAGCCATGCATTAGATAGTTTCAAGAAATTCGGTTGGGGGCGCTGGTGTCGGTCAACGATTATGGCAGCCGGAAGACATCGAATTTCTAATGACATACGCGATCGGTAATCATGTTGGAATTTTCTCGTTGGGCCGTGGTGCAAACAGTGACTATGAACCTTTAAATTTTGTTAATGGGATTTAGTCTGGTATAGATTCCTCTTCATGATTTGCAATTTTTAGAAACGTTTAGTACAATTTTGCCATTTCAACTGTAATTGTGACTTTCAAATGTGACTTTGAAATATATTGAAAATTTTTCATTAAGTGAACCGTGCATATTTTCGTAGTGAATAATAACCTTTTCTTTCCTGAGGAATAAGGGAAGTGGCGACCGCGGTGCATTAAAGTTGATTTATCCAGACTTACACATGGTCCTTCAGTTTTATTAAAGTAAATATTCTCAGAACTTAAAGCAAGTTAGAGGTTAGCTAAGGTGATTAAATTGATACTTCATCCCGGTATACTGGTTCAGTTCCCTACAATCTAGAATATTATTGCACCAACCACAGGTTTTCTTGTAAAAAATTTGTGGTTTCAGCAGATAAATAGGTTTTCTAATGTATCTGACTGGCTGTGGTAAGTGCTACCTATTTTAATATCTTGTTATCGATGATGTTTACTTCAATATTGATATATACTTTCATTTTATTTTTTACAGAATGGTGGAGAATGTTTGAGAACATACATGTCAGTTTCGCCTGATCAGGTTTTCGGCTACCAGGATGCTGATGGGCAGACAGGTTTGGGGTACCTTCTACAAGTCGCTACTCTTTTACTAAACCCAGCATCCTCAGAGTTCACATCACATTTTGTGGGGCAATTTGTTACTACACTGATATCTAAAGCTGGAAATCGTTTGGGTGAAAACATGGTTCATCTTCTAAAGGCTGTGCTAAGCAAGATACAGAGTGCTGAAACAATAAGTGTCATACAGGTAGGATAAAAAGTATAAAGTTTTTCAGATATGTTTTTAAATTAAAATGATATTGTATCATAGCCACATAAACACCCTTCTTACTGAAATAAATGACTCTCGGGTTTTCTGCCGGTTAATATATTTATTTGAATCTTTTAACGACGTTTCGGCAACTGCCATCATTGCCTTCATCAGGTTAAATAACACTTGCAAGGACAAGATACGACTGACACTCGCGAGCCAGTCCTGGCTCCTATTTATAACCTGTTGTCAAGGGAAGCTTCACGCTGCTCTTTGATTGGTCGGCGGTGCACACGGCCATAGACGGGGTCAAACCGGTTTGGTTGCATCTCTGCATCTCGTGGCTGCATCCCGTAGCTCAGCAACTGGATGGCATTTAGTAGATCCATGGCAGTATCTTGAGTGGTCACCCATCCAAGTAAAAACCACGCATAATGTTGCCTTAACTGTTGGCATATGCGGTCACCCATCCAAGTGCTCTCCACACTCAACGTTGCTTAACCGGCGGCATTACACGGGGGCTCTGGAACTGACCAATCACGAACGACTTATCTCCCATTGGTCGACGTGTCATGACGGCGTCTGCTCGGAAGGTTGTGTCTAACACATTGCTGTTTTAGGTCTTTTATGACTGGCTCCCAAGCCTCGCTCAGGAACAGACCACCATCTCTGTTAATGCTGTTGTCACTTAATCGAATCTCCAGCGCTTCTCTGATCACTGAGTCCCAGAAATACGATATCTTAGCCAGAACTTCAGTGTTGTCGAAGTTGATGCTGTGAAAATTTTCTATAGCATGCTCTGCTAATGCGGACTTGTCCAGTTGTAGTAACCGCAGATATCTTTGGTGCTCATTGCGGCGTTCCTCGATAGTTCTTATAGTTTGTCCGATATATACTTTGCCGCATTCACAAGGGATCGAATAAACTCCCGGAACTCGAAGCCCAAGGTCGTCTTTCACCGTGCGTAACATATCACGTATCTTCATAGGTGGACTGAAGATACTCCTTACGCCATATCGTGCTAAGATTCTTCCGATTTTTCCAGAAGTATTCCCGGCATAAGGCAACACAGCGACGGTTTTTGGAGACTCTTGTTCAGGTGTTAGTTTCGGTTTCTGGGGGAGAAAGGCCTGTTTAATATGTTCTTCAGAATAACCATTCTGTCTGAAAACTTGCCGTAGGTGCCTTAGTTCATCACGTAGGCTATCACTGTCCGAAATGGCTCGCGCACGGTGGACCAGTGTTGTCAAAACAGTTTTCCGCTGAGCTGGGTGATGAAAACTGGTAGCCCCCAAATACAGATCTGTGTGCGTGGGTTTCCTGTAAACGCTATGCGCCAAAGTACCATCTGGTTTACGTTTAATTAGTACGTCCAGGAATGGCAGCATGCCATCTTTCTCAATCTCCATGGTAAAACATATGTTAGGATGGATTGAGTTCAGGTGTTGCAAGAATTCTTCGAGCGCTGCAAAGCCGTGTGGCCAAATTATAAATGTGTCATCCACGTATCGAAAGAAGCATTTTGGTTTTAATGGAGCAGTGTCCAGAGCCCTTTGCTCAAAATCCTCCATATATAAATCAGCTACAACAGGAGAAATTGGCGAGCCCATAGCCACACCATCAGTTTGCTCATAGTATCGTCCACCGTACATGAAATATGTAGAAGTGAGCACATGTTGGAATAGGTCTACAATTCCTTGGTCAAAATGTCGTCGTATTAGTTCTAAAGTCTCCTTGACAGGCACTCGTGTGAACAGAGACACGACATCAAAGCTCACCATGAGGTCTGAATCAGACACGGTTAGACCCTGGATCATCTGTATGAACTGGGCGGAATTCGAAACATGATGTATGCAATGACCTACCTGTGGACTCAATAGGCGTGTGAGATATTTCGCCAGTTGATATGTTGGAGCACCGATTGCACTGACGATAGGTCGTAATGGCACGTTCTCCTTGTGGACTTTTGGTAGGCCATATAACCTCGGCGGCCTGGCTGCACGAGGTCGTAGATTCTTGATGGTATCCTCAGGCAAACCAGATTTCTTGAGAAGGGCTTTAGTTTTGGTAACCACTTTAGATGTAGGATCGGCTTCAATCGACTTGTAAGCAGCGTCATGTAATAAGCTCTTTATTTTAGAATCATATTCTTCCGTTGATAGAAGAACTGTCGCATTTCCCTTGTCAGCATGAATAACTACAATGTCATCATTACTACGTAACTCACGTAATGCTTGTCGCTCGAGCCTCGTGATGTTGGGCATAGGTGGTTTCGCCTTCTTCAAAACACGACAAGTTTCGCGACGTATTTCTTCCGCTGCATCTGCTGGAAGCGTACGTACAGCTTTTTCCACTGCACAGACCATGTCCTTCGTGGGTACAGACTTCGGTGCCAAGGCGTAATTCAAGCCCCTCGCCAGTACTGAAACCGTGGCGTCATCAAGTTCAACTCCAGAGAGATTAATTACTGTGCGGTTTGCTGTGTACTGGATGTTGTCTTTCCGCTCTCCATGAAGGCGATTATATTTGGAGATATGTCTAGTTGTGGTTTTCTCTCGTTCCATGCTCTCTTGAAGAGAGGTAACTGCGTCAACCCAGTCCCATGACAAAGCAGACAATCTAGATGAGAGATGTAGGTGCATAGAAATTAAGAGCCGCGCATTTTTGTCAAGCTCATAACGAATATAGCGAATCCGCTCTCGCAAAAGCGCCATGCCAGTACGATGTAAGATTCTTTTAGCACTTCTGCTGTTAATGTGGTGCGTAACTCTAACAAATTGAGGCAACACATCATTGTCCCTGCAGCGCAATAGAAAGACCAGAGTGCTGATAAGTCTGGCCTTCTTTTTGCGCAGTTTCTCAAATTGTTTGATATGATGTACAAATTCCTCCCCGTATAGGTATCTAATATGACATTTTAGTTTTTCCCGGCGTATTGTTGAAATAAATGACTCTCGGGTTTTCTGCCGGTTAATATATTTATTTGAATCTTTTAACGACGTTTCGGCAACTGCCATCATTGCCTTCATCAGGTTAAATAACACTTGCAAGGACAAGATACGACTGACACTCGCGAGCCAGTCCTGGCTCCTATTTATAACCTGTTGTCAAGGGAAGCTTCACGCTGCTCTTTGATTGGTCGGCGGTGCACACGGCCATAGACGGGGTCAAACCGGTTTGGTTGCATCTCTGCATCTCGTGGCTGCATCCCGTAGCTCAGCAACTGGATGGCATTTAGTAGATCCATGGCAGTATCTTGAGTGGTCACCCATCCAAGTAAAAACCACGCATAATGTTGCCTTAACTGTTGGCATATGCGGTCACCCATCCAAGTGCTCTCCACACTCAACGCCGGGAAAAACTAAAATGTCATATTAGATACCTATACGGGGAGGAATTTGTACATCATATCAAACAATTTGAGAAACTGCGCAAAAAGAAGGCCAGACTTATCAGCACTCTGGTCTTTCTATTGCGCTGCAGGGACAATGATGTGTTGCCTCAATTTGTTAGAGTTACGCACCACATTAACAGCAGAAGTGCTAAAAGAATCTTACATCGTACTGGCATGGCGCTTTTGCGAGAGCGGATTCGCTATATTCGTTATGAGCTTGACAAAAATGCGCGGCTCTTAATTTTTATGCACCTACATCTCTCATCTAGATTGTCTGCTTTGTCATGGGACTGGGTTGACGCAGTTACCTCTCTTCAAGAGAGCATGGAACGAGAGAAAACCACAACTAGACATATCTCCAAATATAATCGCCTTCATGGAGAGCGGAAAGACAACATCCAGTACACAGCAAACCGCACAGTAATTAATCTCTCTGGAGTTGAACTTGATGACGCCACGGTTTCAGTACTGGCGAGGGGCTTGAATTACGCCTTGGCACCGAAGTCTGTACCCACGAAGGACATGGTCTGTGCAGTGGAAAAAGCTGTACGTACGCTTCCAGCAGATGCAGCGGAAGAAATACGTCGCGAAACTTGTCGTGTTTTGAAGAAGGCGAAACCACCTATGCCCAACATCACGAGGCTCGAGCGACAAGCATTACGTGAGTTACGTAGTAATGATGACATTGTAGTTATTCATGCTGACAAGGGAAATGCGACAGTTCTTCTATCAACGGAAGAATATGATTCTAAAATAAAGAGCTTATTACATGACGCTGCTTACAAGTCGATTGAAGCCGATCCTACATCTAAAGTGGTTACCAAAACTAAAGCCCTTCTCAAGAAATCTGGTTTGCCTGAGGATACCATCAAGAATCTACGACCTCGTGCAGCCAGGCCGCCGAGGTTATATGGCCTACCAAAAGTCCACAAGGAGAACGTGCCATTACGACCTATCGTCAGTGCAATCGGTGCTCCAACATATCAACTGGCGAAATATCTCACACGCCTATTGAGTCCACAGGTAGGTCATTGCATACATCATGTTTCGAATTCCGCCCAGTTCATACAGATGATCCAGGGTCTAACCGTGTCTGATTCAGACCTCATGGTGAGCTTTGATGTCGTGTCTCTGTTCACACGAGTGCCTGTCAAGGAGACTTTAGAACTAATACGACGACATTTTGACCAAGGAATTGTAGACCTATTCCAACATGTGCTCACTTCTACATATTTCATGTACGGTGGACGATACTATGAGCAAACTGATGGTGTGGCTATGGGCTCGCCAATTTCTCCTGTTGTAGCTGATTTATATATGGAGGATTTTGAGCAAAGGGCTCTGGACACTGCTCCATTAAAACCAAAATGCTTCTTTCGATACGTGGATGACACATTTATAATTTGGCCACACGGCTTTGCAGCGCTCGAAGAATTCTTGCAACACCTGAACTCAATCCATCCTAACATATGTTTTACCATGGAGATTGAGAAAGATGGCATGCTGCCATTCCTGGACGTACTAATTAAACGTAAACCAGATGGTACTTTGGCGCATAGCGTTTACAGGAAACCCACGCACACAGATCTGTATTTGGGGGCTACCAGTTTTCATCACCCAGCTCAGCGGAAAACTGTTTTGACAACACTGGTCCACCGTGCGCGAGCCATTTCGGACAGTGATAGCCTACGTGATGAACTAAGGCACCTACGGCAAGTTTTCAGACAGAATGGTTATTCTGAAGAACATATTAAACAGGCCTTTCTCCCCAGAAACCGAAACTAACCACTGAACAAGAGTCTCCAAAAACCGTCGCTGTGTTGCCTTATGCCGGGAATACTTCTGGAAAAATCGGAAGAATCTTAGCACGATATGGCGTAAGGAGTATCTTCAGTCCACCTATGAAGATACGTGATATGTTACGCACGGTGAAAGACGACCTTGGGCTTCGAGTTCCGGGAGTTTATTCGATCCCTTGTGAATGCGGCAAAGTATATATCGGACAAACTATAAGAACTATCGAGGAACGCCGCAATGAGCACCAAAGATATCTGCGGTTACTACAACTGGACAAGTCCGCATTAGCAGAGCATGCTATAGAAAATTTTCACAGCATCAACTTCGACAACACTGAAGTTCTGGCTAAGATATCGTATTTCTGGGACTCAGTGATCAGAGAAGCGCTGGAGATTCGATTAAGTGACAACAGCATTAACCCTTTCCTCCTGACAGTACTTATAAGTACCACCGTATTTACCACCATATAATTCAACAATACCAGTGTCCACTGCATTGTTAAGCCTGTTGATGTATTGTTGTATGATTAAGTCAGACAATGACAACATTATTTTTAAATTCTGCGTGAAATTGCCGAGAAATTAATTTTCTAAGTTGGGGCTTGACAGCATACTGACCAGAGTAACAAGTGGTACATTACAATGAATTTTTGATGATAATTTACTTGGTAAGTGTCAATTTCTGTTATTACTTTTTTAGTTTGAACATTTTACCATATATTTTTTATCTATAAAATTGTTTTTCTAGTTTCTTTACTAAATAATCTAGAAAAACCAACATGGACTTATAAGTACCGTCAGGGAGTTGTGGGTAGTTTTATACAGATTATTGGTCAATAGATTTAGCAAG
The DNA here is from genome assembly GCA_031002005.1 of Vandiemenella viatica. Classification (NCBI taxonomy): domain Eukaryota; kingdom Metazoa; phylum Arthropoda; class Insecta; order Orthoptera; family Morabidae; genus Vandiemenella; species Vandiemenella viatica. The sequence continues at coordinate 6,731 of JARYHS010000273.1, read as the reverse complement.
TATACAATTGGTTTTATCATTGTTTTAGATATTTTTAAATGGATATTTTTATGAAATACGCTCTGATTGAAGCTCTTCTCTTAGAAGTTTATAATTTATAAAGGCAAAAATGAAGAAATGACTGGAATGTTCTCAGATTAATCATTAGGTCAAAGAGTGGTCTTAGAATTGACTGAAAAAAATGTTATCTAGTATTATCATTATTTTTCATCAGTTTCATTATTGAAAAACTGAAACAACTTTTGTTTGTGGGAGAATCAGACCCTACTGCAAGGGACTTTCTAACAATCTGCTGATGGAAAACTAAAAAGAGGATATTGTGACAATGAATTTACAAACCTAGGTATTTGCTACTGGAAATGGAAGGATAAAAAGGTCATACATTTAGTATCAAATTTTCATGGCAGCGGTGAAACTCCACTACACTGGTTGGGGTCAATGGCAACTTCGACAGATGGGCCCTCTCTCGGGTTGGATTGGTGACCTGGTGGATCTTGGACCAGAGGACCTCTCTGGCCGGTCATCGGGGGCCACCTCCGGCAGTAGGTCCCGTAGCATTTTGCCCATCCTGCCACCCTGTTGTTACACGACTAGTGAAAAAGATGGATTGAAGTCGACAATTTCATGCTCAGGAGTCGTCAAGGACTACAATACCTTCATGTGTGGGTTGATACTGCTGATCAGCTGATGGCTTTGTGCAATGCTGACAGAAGATTACCGAAATCATGGTAAAGATTGTTTTTGGGAATTCTGGATGTTGTATTTGTCAATGCCTATAACATAAATGGTCCGATATTTGAAAAAAGTCTGTAAAATTTTTTAGAAGATCCTTTGCACAAGGTATGATGACTATGAAGGATATCGGTAAGAAGAAAAGGTCATCTATATATTTCACCAAGCCCTCATCCATTCAAACAACACAAGTCATACTATTTCACAATGAGAGATGAGATTGGGAAACAGAGGTATACAGTGTCCCTAAATTGTAAAAATCAGATGAAGATGTGAAGTATGAAGAATGAAGAAATAATCAAAACATCATTCCAAATGTTGCACTGCAATGTCTTTTGTGTCTGAATGAGCAAAAAGAATTGGTTTTTTGAATATCATGAGGCAAACATTTCATACCAATATGAACATAATTGATTTCAATTGCTATTTCTGTACATCCTGTGATACACAAAGTCCCTGACGGTACTTATAAGTACCGGCTTAGTAATTAGCACTTAGAGTTCCAAAACAAATTTGAAAAAAATATGTGTGCTTAATATCAAATACCATTATACAAATATATAATTGAAATTATAAATTTCCCTTTATTTCCAATAGCCGGTAGGAAAGGGTTAACAGAGATGGTGGTCTGTTCCTGAGCGAGGCTTGGGAGCCAGTCGTAAAAGACCTAAAACAGCAACGTGTTAGACACAACCTTCCCAGCAGACGCCGTCATGACACGTCGACCAATGGGAGATAAGTCGTTTGTGATTGGTCAGTTCCAAAGCCCTCGTGTAATGCCGCCGGTTAAGCAACGATGAGTGTGGAGAGCACTTGGATGGGTGAATGCACATGCCAACTGTTAAGGCAACGTTACTAAATGCCATCCAGTTGCTGAGCTTCGGGATGCAGCCATGAGATGCAGAGATGCAACCAAACCAGTTTGACGCCGTCTATGGCCGTGTACATCGCCGACCAATCAAAGAGCAGCATGAAGCTTCCCTTGGAAACAGGCTATTTATAGGAGCCAGGACTGGCTCACGAGTCAGTCAGTGTCTTGTCCTTGTATGTAAGTTAACCTGATGAAGGCAACGATGGCAGTTGCCGAGACGTTGTTAAAAGAAAAAGAACTAAATAAATCAATTGATTGGCAGAAAAGCCGAGAGTTATTTATTTCAACAATACGCCAGGAAAAACTAAAATGTCAAAACACGAGATGTTTTAGAAGTTTTATTCTCAGAAACGCTGGCCCAACCAGCCAAATACAAATGTGTATGGCAGTATAATTGTGATAATAGGAATTTAATAAATAAACTGTTTATAAACTGTACCTTGCACAATTATTCATTAACACAAAATACCCAATAAAATACAGGAGCAAACATACACTAGGAATTAATAAAGAATTTTTTTTCAACAACAGGTTACACAATGTGAGATATGTGCAACACTTTGCTGTTGTTTTCAATGCTTTACAACATTCTAATATCATGATGAATAACACCCTAATAAAAACTGTCCATAAAACTAAAAATGTAGACTAAAACATGAATAAAAATAATTCATGTATGACCAACTATAAAGAGATCAGTCATACGTAAGCACCTTAGAATTTGGGTAAATTCTAGTTTCCATAGTTACAGAGCATAAGGGAGGCAGTAAGCTTCCCAGTAAACATTAAATTTTTCAGTTTGCTACTACAGGATATGAGAAACCCATTTCATGCAGAAGCCGATAATGCAACCTAACTCAATGTATAAGCCAATTTAGAAACAGTAAAACCACTCAACACACAATATAAGCTCTAAATAAATGTTTTATAATAGTAAAGAACCTTTAAACTAATCTGGAATAGGGTAATCCATGATTATCCAATTTGTAAACAATCGATTTTTGTTACGTGATAATGTCACTAATTCCCAACACTTTTCAAAGCAGTAAAGTAATTTTAAAATAATAATAATCAGAAAGAAGATTAAATTCACTAAAATTCAATAGTTTCAGACTGTGTAAATATAGTAAATAAATTTTTAAACACTTCGTTAAACACATTTTAACTTTTAACATTTTTAATCATATGTTTTCAATAATTTCCCGAACTAAAAGTAAATTTCCGGAAAGAACGAAAAATCTAGTATAACATATTAAAGTTTCAGAACATTCCATGCAGTAGAACAAATATTAAATCAATTTTAAAGTTATTTCGTCACTAATCACAATGTGGTAGTATTCAAAATTCATTCGTGAGTAAACTAAGCCACTTCCGTGAATAAAACAATTTTTAAAACACGTAACTAAATACGAGAAAAATTCAGCTAATAACACTTTTTCAGTATTAGTAGCAGTTTAATAATTATGAACTAGAAACAAAGTGTCTGCTAAACAGTTTTAAACCCGATTTTTATCAGATTAATAACTTTGCTTATACACCACCGATCATGTTAAAATTTACACCATTGAAATCAGGAATTACTGTAGAACACAATGACACGAATTTCATTATGATAATTTGTAATTCAGCAGGGTCGACTAAAAATGACCAGTATTAACACACAATTCGGGGATGTACCAACGGTTTTTCGGTAACTTTTTACCAATGCGCTTACGCAATTAATTCATTTACAAGAAAGCTAATCATTTGAGAAATGAACACATTTCTCAAATGCTGAACACATTTTATAAACCTTGAAGCCCAGGCTACAAATGGTTAAATTTTGAACACATTCTATAATTAAATCTTTTCACACTAATTTTGGTAAGCGTTTGAACACATCTATCATCCGGCGGAGGGTATAAAGGGTGACGTGGGAATGATGTCAGTCTTTAATCCAGGAACGTTGTGCGTAGTGAATCTGCGCTGGTATGTTTCGTGTGTGTCGGTTAGACCAGGGTGATAGCCAGAAATAGTTGACTTAAATCACGAATTCTTCTCAGCCATATTGACTTTTTTCTCGTCAGTAACTGAAGTTAGCAATGACTATGAACTTTTAGATTTTCCAATGGGGTTAAGTCAGTAAATTTCCTCTTCATAAACTGCAATTTTTTGGAAATGTTTTGTTCGATCGCCTACTCAACTGTAAATGCAAATGTTCAAAATGTGACTTTGAAATAAATTCCCAATTTTTCTTCAAGTGGATTTTATGTGCTATCGTAGTAAACAGTAACCTTCCCTAAGCTTTTGGTTCAAATAAGCTTTGTGGCGACCGTTAAGCTTTACAGTTGAATATTCAAGGAGTTGCATGGTCATTTACAATTATTTAGTCAAATTTAACAGAACTTCTACAAGGTAACATTCAGTTAAGGTGCTTAGGCCCTATACTTCACCCCAGTATAGCAGCCTATGTCCTTACACATACAGCATAGAAAACAGTACAGAAAACAGAATAAACAAGACGAACATCTGCCTAGGCGGAATGAGGCAAGTCATGCCAAAGTAGTTTCACAAAAAAATGAAAAATGAAATATACAATTTACCTAATGTATCATCTTTAGGAACAGTTGGAAATATGTTTTTATCCTTCTCATGGACGCCGGGAGGAGGGTGCAAGGGGTTGCACTTGAAAGAAAATACACAGAAAAAGATTAAGAAACAAAAATTCTATTATTAAATTCACTGTTTGAATAAAACTTAAGGTGCCTTGGTTGTTGTCCAAACTTGTTCAACACCTTGTCATTAAATTCAGTATCCTTAGTTAATAAGTAATAAGTGTTATTAAAAAAAAAAACAGATATACCCCTCTTAAAGTAATCCTGCCGGTGCCCATGAGCCTTCTTGTAAGCTAGTTTGTACTGCATCCACTGCCTTGTTTTCCCTAATTCCCATATGACTGGGAACCCAGCAGAATGCAACTTCTAATACATGAGGAAAATACATGACACTGTAGAAGTCCTGGATTTTACAACCTCCAAAATATGTGTTTCCTATTACTTGAATGCAACTTAGTGCATCACATCAAATGAGGAATCTTAGAGCTTCAGAAAAACTCATTTTTTGTAGCACTTTTAAACTAGAGTAATATTAAGCAGTTTAACTGCTACATCACTGCTGAGTTCATGGCTATGCCAGGTTGAAAGAAACACTTCTGAAGATCTGACTCGATCATCTTGCTGAGGTATAAATGTGGTGCTGGCACAAATGGCAGAAAATAATTAAAAACACTGCCCAAACTATAAATCATGGCGCATTATGTGATTGGGGAGACTTATTGCATCCCTGGTGAGAGCTGTGAGAAATATACATCCATATTCATTTAAATGGCCTTTGTATGGAAGCCAAATAACTTAGTGGCTTAGGTCAATTTGAATACCTCTGGCAGAGCTTTGCTTTGTTCATTTGAAGCACACTAGGACACTCCATGGTTCAGATTCCACGTAAAGCTATAGGTCCCCTTTTCCCAGCAGCATTATTGGAGTATGGCAGCCATGACTGAGGCCCATCCGCGACTAATCAAAACTCTGTCCCGCAGCGGCCGATCAATCCTTCGTGATCTCCCGGCCAACAATGGAATATACGTTTATCATTTAAAATTATGACTGTTTTAGCACACGGATTAAGTGGAACACCATAAGCCATTTCTATTGGATATAACTGGTCATTCACCAGCTTCTACGGGTAGGCTGAAAGTAGGACTAGTATGGTATGGTCCCGCAGCGAGTTCCAATTCAAGCATCTTGATGTAACTTCCTCAAGTTAAACATCACAAAAAATAATCACAATTAAGTCTGGACTAAACAAAAGCCCTATAGAATTGCAGTCACAGAAGCAATGAATACCACAATCACCAATATAAATACCTTGCAATTTGGACTTAAGGACTCGGGCTCAAATATCTCTCAAGTCTGGCAGCCTAAAAAATTTCTAATAAAAAATGTTGCCCAAAAATAGAATGAAATGTTTAAACTTTAAATCGGAGCTTCTTAAGGTTTGGCATGGCTCTATTAGAAGGTTGTTGCTAAGTTTAAAAAGCATGGTTACTGAAATTTGTCAAGCCGCTCTAAGGTTGGATGAGAATGTTGTTGCTGTAATTGTAGGCTTCCGCGGCCAGAGTCAGGTGATTCTTGGCTGTCCGGGTGGTGCCGCATCATATTTCTTGTAGCAGAACTGCCCTGGAAGAATACCACAGAATGAGGGTTGAAATGTCGGCTACAAGAAATATGAAGCGGCGCCACCTGGACAGCCAAGAATGGATGTTGTTCTTTGGGTTTTAGGGTTTGTTGATGGTGTGGTCATTAGCTCCTACCGGATGAAGAGCAGCAAATAGCCATCGTCAACAAATAAGAAATACTTCTTACCTAGGCAATGCTTTTATGGATACTTAGTGTGGTTTGTTCAGGTTTCATAAAGTATTTAGTTAATAATTATTTTTGTGAACTAAAATGTATCTTCAGTCCAAAAATTATACACATGGCAAGTGACATCCAGCCATCAAATCATAAGACCTAGACAAATACAAGGGTGCAGCAGGTGCCCTAAGATTTGATCACTAGCGAGTTATCTTCCACACAACCCTTTCACTTCAGTGCTATTTGTCAAACCATTGGTATAAGTGGATTTATTTATACAAATTTTCACTGTACTTATGATTAGGCCATTGGAACCAAGATCTCAATTCTCGAATATACACAACATTCCAGCATCAGGTCATTTGCTGCTCTTTGAAGCAAGAAAAGAGTTTATTGTGATAAAGAAATGGTGACACCATTCCCTGCTCAGGTACCACAGATGTGTCCTTGTAAGACCAGGTTTGGTAGGAAAATGTGAATTATCTATGAAGACTGACCATTATCCTTGATGCTCAGAGCTTCATTTACAAGGAAGAAGTCATGTACTAGATATCAGCTGTCATAATTCCTTGAGTAAGTGTTAGTGTGATAATGCATGTAAATAAGAACTTTATTACACAGATCATGTTTCAGTATAATACTGAAATAAAAAAATTAAAGACAGTCTATGTTATGGTAAAATAACAAATCGAAAATTCAAACAAGCAATTGAATGAACTTTTAAATTATTGGTTTAA
>JARYHS010000270.1:0-25004 GCA_031002005.1 Vandiemenella viatica | reverse complement strand
GAGTATCTTTGCTCAAATCCATACTGTCAATTTGAAAACCAGTTTCTATCCTCACAGACATTTCAGATGTGGTTGCATACATATCTCTCCATTTATTAACCTACCACCTGGTTCTCAAACTGACCGGTCTGTAATTTTCAACCCATTTTTTACCCTTTCCTTATGGAGCCGTACCACTATTACACTTTTCCAGGCCTCTGGTAAGTAACAGGTATCCAGGCAAAAACTGGTAATGTCTCTAACAAGGTAACGTCATATAATACTATATGATATATAGATGGAGGTAATGCATCACTATTACCAAAAATCCTCGCTATCAGCTGCGCTGCAGTAGGGCCTGAAATATCAGTAATGTCAGTTGCAGGTAAATTCTCTGGTTCAATATCACCAAGGGTAGTTGTAACAGTCTGCTCTACATTCCCTTGAACAGTTGATAATTGAGGAGAGGTGGGGGCTACAGTTGGATCAGCTGTTGGTGATATAGGTTGAGAAAATATGGTAGGTGATAAGGTTGCAGTAGTATCAGCTGTGTTTCTCTTCACTGCAGCTAGATAAGATGGCAGGGTATAATCACTTTGTGTAACACCCCCTTGTTTTAATAAATTTTTACAAAAAGATTTAACGTTAGACAAAAAGTCTGTCTTAGACTTAACTTCATAAGCTTTAAGTTCTTTGAAAAAGGTTATCAGCTTTTCATATCCTGTATTTATGGTATTAGAAATCCTATCTAATTCCAATGCAAATGCCTGTTGTTGTTCTGCATCAACCATCTTGGTTATTTTCTCTCTACATGTGATAAATCTTTGAGAAAACTCGGAATTAACTTCTGAAGGACTGATTGTTACTAATTTGGAAAGTTGAATATATCTATTAATAACTTTAGAGAAGAAAGAAACACTATTGGTAATCTCAGATAAAATCGAATTCCCATCTGACCTGGACTGGATGCTTTTCTGTAAGCATCATTCTGCAGAAAGGGCATTACTCTTGGTTAGTTGAATATTGCCATTAACTCTGTTCCAAGCCAGTCGACATTTCTGATTCATTTGCATTTGATAGAATGCTATGCAAAGCTTAGCCTCCCAGGTGAGTAAAAGGAATGATGGTTTACCCTATGAAAACAGACCATTCTCAAGCAATTGTAAATTCTGACACAGCTTGTCTACAACAATCGCCAAACAGCATAACTCCATGATGAGGAAAAATAACAATTAAAAATACAAAGAAAGACTCGACTTTCAAAACGTCAACAAACTTAAGTTGGTAAGCCTGCTAGTGATCATCAGCTGTGTGGCGTAGTGTCTGATGGGTAAATTTACTTGACACTTAGCAACATAATCAAAACACAGAAAATACAAAAAAATCTGTAGTAGCTCATAAAAGTAACATGAAGAAAAAAAAAATCAGTTATAGTCACACGTAATTTGTAGACCAGAAAGAAACAGAAGTTACAACTCACAGCCATATATCACACACATGAACTCTTTAGAAACTGATCACTGGTGCAGCACAAAATGAGCACAAACTCTTTTACTGAATTTCAAAATCTAAACAAATGCATTTGCCGTGATAAGTTGTATCATAGTTGTGAGCAATACATATGAAAGTACCGTACTGAATTTAAAGTCTTAAAAGTCGTCTATGGCTGTGCACATTGATGTTCTTTTAGAAACATAGCTTGAAAGTGAACAGAATTACCAATTTAATACTTATCTTAAGGTAGGCTGCTTGAAGAGATGTAGTAGCATTAGATGTCAGCTGTGGACTGAAAACAGCTGCTGAGTTTAAATTGCATCAGTGTGCAGCCTCGATTGAATCGACCCTCTCATGTCCGCGGCGTCGTGTTATGTCCGGCCGGCGTTGGCAGGCAGCGATGTTGCCAGGAGTGACATGCATCAATAGGGGGCAGCGTCGGGGGTGGCGTGTGGCCAGGGGGGGGGGGGGGGTGACGAACCTCAGGAAGCACTTGCAATTCACCTGAACCGAAGAAAATGGTTGTTTCGGTGATGTGTGTTGCATCTTGAAGAAGTGTGTCATTGATAATTACAATCTGCTCAAACCAGTTAACAGATTACGGTGTAATCCAAGCTCACACTAGGCACTATGTGAGGCCTAAAGTTCAGCTGGGGTTAGTGCAAAACCTTCAATCTCAGCTATAACCGTGATTATGCCATGGATAATTTTAATTCGTGCTTTGCAACATTAACTTGGTCACCACCTAGTTTGATTTAACCCCAAACTAGGAAAGGTAATAGTTAATAAAAGTCACTAGTAAATGTTGATAGATTATCACTGTATTCTTCAAATTTTAACAAAGTCACAAAACTAAATTGGCATCAGACAAAGTCTCCAAAGAAATGCACATGCAGTTTCGATTAACCAATCGAGCCAGACCAAAATAAATCTAACTCATGTGTGGAAGCTGATAAATTTTGTCACACGTACCAACGACCTTTATTTAAGTTATGCCACCGTGCCCCATGGCATATCATTCCGCCTCAGAGCAGCATCATCCTTGCTCGAATGACTTGTGAAATACTAGCCTGCGTCTACATCGCGACACTAAGTAGCACTCTAACTGAATCTTGAAAACTGGGGGAGCATCTACATCGCGCCAAAATGGCATGCCACAGAACGTGGCGTTTGCTTAAACTATTAACAATAGACTGTCCATGAGGAAAACCAAGGGCAGCTATATATAGAAACACCCATGGGAAAATGAAGTCTTCCTGTTTCCCACCGAAGTATTCGCATGATCTGATAATATGTAAAATCCCAAGCTCGAAGATTTCATCAGATTTATAACCTTGGTGACTTAAAATATTCCTATCGCTCTGAAACTTCGACAGTAGCTAGATATATAAAAAAAAGTATTAATTTTGATCCTTATAAAAATATTCCATAGCTTCAATAGTTTGGCTGCAAAAAAATTATTTCCTGAGATTGATCAAAAATTTTTGATAACTTTTACAGTTTTGCAGTTATGAAACAGAAATAACTTTTATTTTACTTCTAATTTACTATTCTTTCGTTTGGTATTAAAAATTCCCTGTTTACTATTTTCAAAAGGATGAAATAAAATTTGTCAACAAAAATAGAATTTAACTATTTAATAAGCTATTAATCTAAAAGTGGCTTTAAAAATTCTATGTATTTCAAAATGCTTGCTGAACAAATTTGAAGTCTCTACCTGCTTTCTTCAATTTTCTATGAATTTTGTAAACTCTTCCAGATGAATGCTTGAGGATGAAATGCTGCCTTGTGCAAATACTTTCTCAAAACTGTAAAAACTTGATTTCTAGCTTGAATTAACTTGGTAACTGACTTTAAAAATGATATGTAATGATATTCAATTTAACTCACGGTTCTGAGAACAAGTTGTACTATGCAGTTACAAAATTTTTAGAATAACCTTACATGTTCCAACTGTGCAGTAATGACATCATGTGCTATTTTTACATGCTACTGTGTTTAGCCATATTGCTGGCTTCTTCACAGAGGTTTGACCATCTTAGGAAATTGCACTAATGTTATAAATAGGCTGTGGTAAGGTGATAAGAAAATCTGTATGTACTTTCCCTCTGAATCTTTTAAATAGTGGCCCTTGCAGATAGGACTTACAATTGACATCTATATATATCTTGAGCACTGAGGTAGGGTCTCTCATCTTCATCTGCAATGAAATTGCGGACACTGTTGTGATCTCATCTCACAACCCCTTTATCCTTCTCGCCTCCCTATTGTAGTTTCTAGGTTCTATGCTTCTTTTCATTTTCTGTTTAGGAATAAGTATTTCTTTCTCCTCTCTTATTATCTTTTTGAACCATACCCCCTTTGACTCCATTGTATCTGTGCCTTCTTTCCATGTACTGAACCTTCCCATGAAGTATCTCTGTAGTTCTGAAATTTTTGTTTTTTTACAACTGTACTTATTACCTTATTCAGTTTCATTCACTGGTTTACTGGACCCTCTAATATCTTTCAGGATTGCTTCCTAATCACTTGAATATTTATTGTTACTTGTTTATCATTTATTTTACACATTTAGACAAACTATGAGGTTTTACAATTTGTTCTACTACACCATTAAGTAAGGTTATGATGATTTATGAATAAATTAAATGAACAGTGAGGAAGAAATTACTACATGTAATGTGTTTTTTCATCATTTTGCTTTTATATTTAGCATATAACCTCTACCTCTGTTCTCTTATAACAAAATAATTCTTAAAGATTGCTTGTATTTTATATTCTCACAGGACCACGCTTTTTGGAGGTCGAACAGTATAACCTTGCTGCACAACTCTATCTGAATGCTGACATGATAAAAGAAGCAATAGATACATTTATCCATGCTGAGGAATGGACTAAGGCAAGAAAAATTGCTAAAGAGTTGGAACCAGCGTATGTATCAGATCACAGATTTAAAGTTCTTTATGTGAAAGAATACTTATTAAAAATATTTGTTAATTCCTGGAAGTAATAATGATCAATGAAACAATGCAACAAAGCAGTATGAACTCAAATTGAGACAGATAAAGTATATTCATTGATCTTCAAAGCTGAAAGCAGGAGAGAATGATCAAAAGAGTTTATACATGAATATTTAATAGCTTAAGGGAGTAAATGAGACTTTCCTCCGGTACAGTCGGTTATTCCAGAATTTTTGGCTTACTGTGTTTAAGAAGTTGCATCATGAATATTTAATAGCTTAAGGGAGTAAATGAGTCTTGCAGTCCTCATTTGCCTCCGGTACAGTCTGTTATGGCAGAATTTCCTGCATACTGCGTTTAATTAGTTGCATCATGAATAAAATTCTCTCATCTAACTAGTCAAGTAAGTCCATCGATACAACATGATGTTATCTTGGTTGTCCAGGTTGAACCGAATCAAATTATTTAAACCTGACATTTCGGCCATCGTTTTGTGGCCTTCTTCAAAGGACTGTCATGGATGGAACTGCTGCCGTCTATATATAGCTCCCAAAGAGCGCGCTAACCATTCGGAGTGACGTCACTCAAGCTACTGCCGGCAGCGTGGCCAGTCTGATGGGGGCAAGTTGTAGCCCGCCATCCGTGTTCATATTATCTGGTCTTTTTTTGATTTCCAATGCTTCTCTGACATGCCTGGGCCACCATCTGCTTTCTTGAACCAGTACACTAGTGTCACTAAATGAAATTGCGTGCCACTGTCAGCAGAATGTTGTGCTACAGCTGATTTACTGATGTCATTATTTTTAAGATGTCTTATGTGTTCACACAGCCTTTCCTTGACCATCTGTCCAGTCTCGCCGATATACACTTGGCCACAGCTACAGGGTATTTGGTATACGCCCACTGTCTGCAATTTCTCCATCCAGTATTTAACCTTTACAAGCACATCAGGAATATTCCTAGGCACTCTGTATATTGGACAGATACTTTTCTTCTTTAAAATACGGCCGATTTTATCTGTCACCCGTGCACGTAGGATAATACTGCCATGAGTCCATCTGTTTGTCTTCTTGCTTCAGCTTCCAGTCAACAGAGTGATGGATAAAATTGGCCATCTTTTAAAGAAGAAAGATAGCCGTCTAACATACAGAGCACCTAGGAAGATTTCTGAGGTGCTTGTAAAGGTTAAAGACCGGAGGGAGAAATTGCAGACAGCGGGCGTATACCAAATACCCTGTAGCTGTGGCCAAGTGCATATCAGCGAGACTGGATGGACGGTCAAGGAAAGGCTGTGTGAACACATCAGACATCTTAAAAATAATGATGTCGGTAAATCAGCTGTAGCACAACATTCTACTGACAGTGGGCACACAATTTTATTTAGTGACACTAGTGTAGTGGTTCGGGAAAGCAGATGGTGCCGCGCTCTTTGGAAGCTATATATAGGCGGCAGCAGTTCCAGCCATGACAGTCCTCTGAAGAAGGCCACAAAATGTTGGCCAAAACATTAGGTTTCGATAATTTGACGCAGTTCAACCCAGACAACCAATATAACATCAAAAACGTAGCGGAAGTCTGCGCACCCACTTGATACAACATGATGTTTATATATATATATACCCAACACTTATCACAGATGAAGGCTGCTATGAACAACGAACACAAGAATGAACAAACACAAGAAATCCACAATATTTTGGCATATAGCCTTATTCTTTCAAAAGTGAGACAAAGTTGTACATGACGATAGTCTGGTGAATGACATGGTCTGCGTAGATGGTAGTGTAGGAGGGGAGGGGGAGGGGAATGCAAATACTAGGTCGATAATCAATAATGTTGACAGTATATTATCATTGGAATTGGTAGATCAACATAATAACTGAGTGACCATATACAGTAGAACTTCAATTATCTGAAACAATTGGGACCGGACCCTATTCGGATAAACAAAAATTCAGATAATTGGATTTTTTTCGAAAAAGGGTCTTAATTACTGTATGTGCATCGAAAATGAGAGAAAAAACTATTTTTAAAGAAAAAGAGCTTTTAATTAAATAAATGAAAAGGCAACACTTTTACATGTTAAGCATACTTACAAGTGCTGTACATTAGTATAGTATGTATGTACCATACTGTAAATAAGTCATTGCATGCTGAACATCTCGGTCAAAGTAAGCTGTTTTTACTGTATTCATCCGTTTTCAGGCAGCCAATTTGGACATCCGTTTGACAGTGAGAAGTTGCATGTGGTCACACTCAGGCTGACGCTCCATTCATTTCAACGCAGTTTTAAGACCAGCAAATGCTTGAATAGCTGATGGTCCCCTGACAGCTTCAACTTTGACATTAAGGTCATCTTCTTCCTTGACACTTTCTTCTCTCACACTTTCAATAGGTTCATCATCACTTAGAATTTTACACCCAGGGTCTGATGAATCACACACCACCCACTCTTTTATATCTTCAGCACTAACTTCTGAACAGGAATTTTCAAAAGAATGTTTCTGAATTCCTCAACTTACAAATCATTCCCATCTTCTCCTGTCTCTTCCCTTTCCTTTTCTTAAGGTTCTTTTCCTTGTTCTCCTTTCCTAGATCCATCACTGGAAAGGACAATAGCACGTAGGCAGAATCATTATTTTGTGAAGCACAGTATGTTTCCGTCTTAATGAAAAAAGCAATTCGGATAGTCAGAATTTGGATAATTGGAGTTCCACTGTACATATAAATCATATTTTGAAAAACTTTAAGCACAAAAATAAGCAGTATAAATAGTAGTGATAATAAGTGCTGGGTCTGGTGGAAGGGATTTATTGGAGATCGAGGCCTGGAGGATGTCTGGTGTCCAGGATATTCTGATAGGCTAGTTCCCATCTATGTAGTTAAGAGGAGATTGTGTTATCAGGGAAAACCCAGATCACCCTAACTGAGAAACAGTTTTTAAAATTATTCAGTTTATGGGAACTGGCATGTTTTGCCATCCAGTGTATGGCTATTATTTATATTGCTTATATTTTATTTTTTGTACTTAAAGTTTTTCAAAATATGATTTATACTTATACCGTCACTCAGTTGTTATGTTAATCTACCAATTTCAATAATAATATACCTTCAACATTATCGATTTCAATCTAGTATTTGCACTTCCTCCCCCCCCCCTTTTTCTCCTACACTACCATCTATGCCAGCCATGTCATTCACCAGACAGTCATTGCCATGTACATGTCTGGCTCCGTCTGATGTTTCACTTTTGCAAGAATAAGGCTATACACCAAAATATTGCGTGTTTCTTGTTTGATCGTTTTTGTGTTCAGTGTTCCTAGCTGTCATCATCTGTTGTAGGTATTGGATCATACTTCCCTATACTTCCTTAGTTTTATTGGCCTAAAGCATTTTCCTGCTCATTGTTGTTATATAGAAATCACAAAACTTCTGCTTTCCATTCCAGTAAATTATTGGGTATTCATAGTAACAATAATTGAGTTGATCTTGCTGTAAATGACACAAAACATATTTTATGTATCTGTATTAAAATAAAATTATCGCTAATAGAAATAATATATGTTTTATTATTTCACAGTAGACCATTGTTGACTAAATTTCTTAATGTGTGTAGCTTGTATCTACACCATAAAAATGTCAGTAAAAACAAATGCTAACTAACACTTGACAGCCATAAATACAACAGAATTTTTCTGTGATGCTGTAATCTATGTTGCTGAATTTATCATACAAATGAAACTTTTATCAGTGTTTTAATATTTTCATAAATATTATAAAAACTTAGATTCAAATTTTTATACATGTAACACTTGTCTCTATTACAGCATGAACTGTAGATTGGCAGAATTGTCTGAGGATGGATTCTCCTAATGTCAGTTTGCCACACATATGGTACTAATTACCATGATTAAATTTCATGAGAGTCTAGTTCATTTATTCCCTACCATCACAGGATAACTAAACCAGTCACTCAATATCACTGCAGTTTTAAAATTATCAGTGATTTCAACTCCATTCTTATCTACAATAGTCTGAATACATTCCCTTCCCCTCCGTTTTCTAATATAACCATAGAAATTTCTAGATGTGTCATTCAGTGGCCCTCCTGCACCAATAATATTCTTTATAAATCCATTCATTGCTTCTCTCTTTGTTCTTATTAATTGCTTGTTTAGTTGTTTTAAGTATTCCCTACTGCCTTTATTTCTTTTAACTCTGTTGTGTTCCCATCTCACTAGCCTCTTTAACCTTCTTACCTCCCTATTGTAGAATTGTATTCTGTACTAATCTTTATTTTCTGCTTTGGCATAAACATTTCCTCACCCTTTTTCACTATCTCCTTAAACTCGTCCCATTTTGCCTCCACTGTACTTGTGCAATCCTTCCATTTGCTGAACCTTTCTCTCAAATATCTCTACAATTTTAAAGTCTTTGCTTTTTTGTTATTATACTTTTTTCCCCTTCTAATTTGGCCACTGGTTTACTGAATCGCCTAATATCCATCAGTACTACACAGTGATCATTTATTCATTCTTACTTGACACCGTACAAGATTTTCATCAGGTTTTATTAGAAAGATACCCAACAAGTTTGGTTCCCTCATATTTTGCTCTACCACTTGTGTAAAACCTCCTTCCCTTATTAAGGTATTTGAAAATCTCTGTTCCTTTGTGTTATTTATCTTATTTCACACCCAGTTGACACCTGGTAAATTTAAATCCCCTCCAATAATAACCATTCTATGCTTACCTCTGAGACTCTTGGAGATAAACTAAATTCACAGTTCATCTTCATCATTCATTCTACCTCTGTGGTAGCCTGAATTTTTCTTTTTTATCACCTCAAGAATCTACCCCTAGTAAATTATGGTCATTATCTAAGAACACTAGAGAACTATAGTAATCTTTGTTATAGTATGAATACTCCTCCACCAATTGCTCCTGTTTCTGTGTGCTATACTCTATAACTTTCAAACCTCATTGTCTAGTACTCCTTCTCCAAGACTCTACCCCTATAATCACTTGTGGTTCATGTATCTCTATTAAGTTTGCAAATTCTATCACTTAATTCATTATGCTTCTACAGTTCACCAATAACACCCTTATTTTTGGCTTTGTGGTATTTTCAGCATTAACCAATGTCTTTCAGTTGTACCCAATTCCATTATTATTTCAATAGCTTCATCTGTTTCTTTATCATTTGTATTTTTTTTTCCCCTTAATGCATCTACAACCAATATTTCTTTGGTCACTTATTTTTATCCTCTCACTAGTGACCCCTAACCTAAAAAAAGGCATGGTCCTGACCTTATCATAACTGGAAGTGGGCCCCCTTATAGCCTAAGCCAACAACTCAGAAAGTACTCCATTCCCCCTTCTATTTAGGTGTTGGCCATGCCTATTAAAACCACACCTACCGATGGTGTTCACAGGCACAACCCCAAAAACAGAAATAATGCCTCTTCAAGTAGCATCTCTGTTTCAACATTTACCCGCCTCACAGTGTGGTTCAACTGTGGCCAATTATGATGACTGCATGAGTTCCACTCTGGTATGCTGTGCCTCCTCCACCACCTTCCTCAGGTCACTCTCTTTACTATAACTGATGTTTCTAACAATACTATTTCCCACACCTCCCACTGTCACTACTCTATTGTCCTTAATGAAATTCACACCTGACCTAATGTTGCACTAGGTTTGAAAAAGATTGTGACCTGGTAGCCTATGACTAATTGATCCTACTGAAGAGGACCTACAACTCTCCCATGGCTACTACCTAGCAGCAAAATCTTTTTCTTCCCATTGTTTCCTTCTACACCTATAATCCTATAGGCCTGCTGCACCTTACCTACTCCTACATCTACACGAGGCTCTTCCACATCTGATCAGGTCAAACCTATTTCTCCCCACAATTTTGGAATCTCTAACTTCTTCATCCTGTTAAGCATATTTCCCCTACAACCTGTTACCAGTTCCCATCCATCCTTCTCACCCTCGTCACTAAAACCAACATTTCTACTTTCAGTGTCCAAAGGCAGACACTCCATAGACACAGCCTCTACAGGCACAGCATCCACAGGCTGAGTGTCTATAGGCTGAGCCGCCACAGGCCGAGTCTCGAGGATCTTGACCCCTTCACGCAATTCTCTGATCATTACAATGGACAGCTGCATTTTGTACTTTACATAAAGACAACTGAAAATGAAGTCCTTAAATGAAAGCAAGATTTAACAGATACTCATACTGCATACAGTCAAGAGACTCTTGGAAAAGTAGATGTTACGGAATGAGACATCTTTCTGTAAAAGACTGGAACATGGTGTCTGTCGGGGAACATATTGAAAGTACATGATTGATAATAATTCTTTCCGACTCACAAAGTAGTCCCTTTAAAGTTTGTATTGACCACCTAATGTAAGGACGATCAGACTTCGTTAATTAATTAATCTCGGCCACTACCATTGGCTGGCTAGGGTACAAATCAATACCTATATAATGAAAAATTTCCTCAAATAACTCCACTTGTATGCAGAACACAAGCCAAAGATTTATTAACAGTTTTGTACTGCACAAATGTACCCGGCCACCAATGGAAAAATAATAATAATCACACGCACAAGTAAATTATTAGTAGT
The DNA here is from genome assembly GCA_031002005.1 of Vandiemenella viatica. Taxonomy (NCBI): domain Eukaryota; kingdom Metazoa; phylum Arthropoda; class Insecta; order Orthoptera; family Morabidae; genus Vandiemenella; species Vandiemenella viatica. The sequence goes on along the minus strand of JARYHS010000270.1, from coordinate 13,934 downwards.
GACAAATAATCCGAAGATGCAGGTTCTTCAGAGTGTAAAAACAACTCTTTCAATCACTTTCACAAAAATCAGAGGCACGATACCCACACGTTCTCTGCACGACTCCATACTCTGTGCTCTACTCATCAGTTGTCAGTCTCGCAAGTCACCGATGCTCATAGCATTCGGTACTTGGCATAGAATAAATATAATAATAAAAATAAGTTAATTACTGAAGGGGGCAAGCCTACTGTAATGTGACATGTCCTATGATAATGTATGAGGTTTGTTAAAAAAATGGTGAACTTTTATAGAAAAATATTTACTTATTCTTCAATATTTATGTTGTCCCCTTCAAAGTAATCCCCCTCAGATATAATACACTTGTGCCAACATTTTCTCCCATCCTCAAAGCACTTCTTATAAGCACTTTTTGGTATAGCCTTGAGCTCTTTCAGCCTCAATCATTGCAAATCTTTGTCCTTTCATTGGTCTCTTCAATTTTGGGAACAGGAAAAAGTCGCAGGGGGCCAAATCTTGTGAATCTGGTTGCTGAGGCATGATTGTGGTGTTGTTTTTGGCCAACAAAAATCCTTCACAAGCAACGATGAGTGACAGGTGCATTATTGTGATGCAAAAGCCATTAATTCTTTTCCCACAAATTCTGTCATTTTTTTGTGTTGCTTCTTGCAAACAGCGCATAACTTCAAGGTAATACTCATCATTGACCGTACAACCTTGTGGTAAAAACTCTGATGCACTACGCCACAGTAATTGAAGAAAACAGTGATCAAAACCTTGACACTGTATCAAACTTGGCATGCTTTTTTCGGTCTTGGCTCTTCCATTGGGACAACTTCATAAACATAACTATATAACCATATACCCATGATTTGTCTCCAGTTATGATCCTTTTTAGCAAATCAGGATTATCTTTGACGTCATTCAACAGCTCCTGAGCGATGCTCATGCGATGGTTCCTCTGGTTAAAATTCAGCAGTTTCAAAACAAACTTAGCTGACACATGCCTCATGCCAAAACATCTGGAAAAATTGCATGTCAGGAGCCAACCGAGATGCCGACTTCATCAGCAACTTCTGCAATGGTGATTTGACGGTTCTACAACACCATTTTCTACACTTTTTCAACATTTTCATCAGTTGTTGACATGCTGGGGCATCCAGAGCGAGATTTGTCATTGACATTTTCTCAGCCATCTTGGAAGAGCTTGTACCACTTATAAACATTTTTTTACTGAAAGTAGATTCACTGTATGCCACTGCAAACATTTCAAATGTTTTGGAGCCCTTAATTCCATTTTTTACACAAAGATTGATGCAAACTGTTTGATCCATTTTTTTGATAGCAGAAAATCGCCAATCACACAAAACACATCTAACATTTATGCCTCTCACAAACAATGCAAAGAATGCTATGTAGTTGAAACTGTGAAGATATGTGCGGGATGAGTTTACCAAAATCAGAAAAACAAAAAACGAAAATCAACTGTATGAATCCGGCGAAATTCAAAATCACCTTACTTTTTTGAACAAACCTCAAATGTCTGCTTGTAGGTTGGTATATAGAAATGCAACTGGCAAGATGGTACAGTTCAGATATTTAGTTGATACACAGTTTTCCAGTTTACAGCTTTCAACTCCCATCCATTCTTAATAACTTGTTGATTTTCCCCAACACAAGCCACCAGCTAACACTCTATGCATCCAGTTAGCTGGCAGCCTCTATCAGGTAGCTCACTCTACTGTTGTAAAAGGTTATAGGACAACAAATTTCAGTGCTCTATGTGTGTACATGTATTTCAATGTTTCAATATCACAGCAATCGTTGACTTTGGTAAGTGGTAGTTATTCTCCTACCTAAATGTGGAATATATAAGTAAAACCAAGAAATAATTGAAAACAACTATGGAAGCCTATGAAATTATATTATTTTCATTGTTGCAATTGTTCTTCAGCATATATAATCAACACATTTTGTTTCTGTTGATGGAGCTGTCTCAAAGCTTCACAGTAGAGTTGGATCTTAATGTTTCTTTCATCAGTATTTTTGTTTGTTAACAGGAATTTAATTTTTTCACACCAGTATTCTATTACTTGCATCACTTTTCCTTTACTTATAATTGTTACATTTGATGTTTTGCATCCCTTTATGTTATTATTATTATTAATTGTGATGGAGCTAGTGCTCCTATAGAAATATCCCTACATTTCAAATTACAATTCTGACTTATTTTTACCGTAAAATCCTTTACAGTCTGATAAGTGTTGTGGATTAAATCCTTAGGTATTTTTTTGCAGTCCCTCACTCCCCTACAGATGAAAACTTTCCCATCCCCTTATATCTGATATATTCGTTTCCACAAGCTTTGTACATGTACATAACTCTCTTCACTTGCCCTCTGTCCCAGCAACAATCTTTTATAATTTCACTTAATGGGTCAACATTTTGGTAATTTTGACAGATAAATCTAACTACTTTCTTCTGCAGCTCTCCAGCTCCAGTATTTGCTACTAATGATGGTGGTCGCATATCATACCACAATAATCTAAAAAGGAATTGATGAAAATTTTGTAACCCGTCACTCTTACTTCCCTGATACATTCTTTCACTATCCACTCCAACAGATGCAATACGTGGAATCCCTTACTTACAACCTTCTCAATATGCTCCGCCAAGTATAGCATACTCTACTCATATTCCTAGGTATTTACATTTTATTCCTTCATCAAGCAATTTATCTACCACTGAATATTCATACAAAACCTTTCTATCCTATCTGTTCCTCCTCTTGGCATTTCTCTTAAGTCATGTCTATTCACCCAATCAGATATCTTGTCTAGATCCCTAGATTCTCTTCACTTGATTTAATCCAAACATAGTAAAAACAACCTAACCTCTGACTGTAGATCAACAATGGAGTCATTCATTAGAATAATGAACACTAATGGTCCAAATAAGCTATCCTGTGACCCTCCTTTTCTCACATCCATCTGCCTAGATATTTCATTATCCACTTTGACTATTTGCTTCATACAGTGGTGTAGCTAGGTCAACAAGGGCCCCAGTGCAAAAAATTTATTTTGGGCCCTCAGGCCAGATGGGCGACCTTTTTTTTTTTGCTTTGTGTTGCTGGTAAGGGCCCCCTGAGCTGAGGATGGGGCCCTTGATTGTGCTTAGGGGCCCCCTGAGCAGTGGTCGGAGGTAAGCTTGGGGGCCCCGGGTGCACTGCACCGCCTAGCCCCATAGTAGCTACGCCCCTGGCTTCATACCTCCATCCAGCAAGATACATCTTTGTTTATCCCAATAGTCTTAATCTTATTCACAACCATTCTATTGTCAACTTTATCAAACTGAAAGTTCCAGAGCCACACTATTTTCTTGGCTTCCCTTGTCCATTTCATCTGATATCTTGTACATACCCTACTGTGATTCACATGAATAACATCTTCTAAATCCATGTGAATTAACACACCACCTCTTTTCCTTACAAATTTTCCTAAGGTATCTGGCTATACAATATTCCATCAGCTTGCCCACCACTGAAGTTGAACTAATGAATCTGTAGTATTCAACCTTATATATCTTCCCACACTCGTTAATTGGTACTACTATTAAATATTTCCAGTTCTCCTTAATACAGTAAGTCTCCAGATCTAAACCAAATAATACTTCCAGGTCTGGTACAATGTCTTTGCCACCTACCTTCAACACATCTGTGGTAATATTATTTATAATAGATACTACTTAACTCATTAAGCATTCCACATGATTTTTTTAATTCCCAGTCTCTTCATCTTCACTAACATTGGAGTGATTCTTCATCTGTCCCTGTGTGTGAGGTTCCATAATAGTCTCACCAAACAAGTTGCTCAACATCTCAGGCATTTTCATATTCTCTGTGACTTCTTCTCCATCTTAATTCACAATTTTCTGAATTCCTTCCTTCCCTCTTACTATTCCTATATATCTATGAAAATTTCTACTTGCCTCATTTAATGTTCCCTGTCCAGGCATGACATTTTTCATGAATTTATTCCCTCCTCACCAATCTCTTCAGCCTCTTCACATTCCTAATGTAGTAAGAACTTTCTGTGCTCCTCCTTATTTTTTGATTTGGGACAAATATTTCTTCCCTCTTCTTACTGTTACTTTGATCTGCTCCCACTTACTTTTTATTATACTAGTGCTTTTCTGCCACTTGTTGAGGCTCTCCCAAAAATACTACCTCAGTTCTTTAACATGTGCCTTGACACAATTATACTTACAACATTCATCTTCCTTGTTTACTGATTTCCTAAAATCCCTTATCTCCATAACAACTGATTCATGGTCACTAATTACCTCTGTCACATGAGGCCATACACAATGTTCATTACGCTTTGTAATAAAACATCCAGCATATTTAAGAATGAATTTTCTCATGGCATTACGAATAAATATAATCAAGTGTGGCAGAAATATTGCGTGCAAACACCCCATTAACTCAACTAGACACCTGAGAACGTTATATTAATCCAGCATATTGTTTCCCTTTGTATTTTGTTCCACCACTTGTGTAAACTCTCCTTCCCTCACTAAGGTGTTTGCAGATCTCTGTATTGCTAAGTCTATTCACCTTTCAGATAACACCTGGTATTATTAGATTCCCACCTAATATTTACCCTTTATTCCACCTCTGTATTCTGGATATAAAATCATCTCCTTCTCCATAGTCACATTCTGTTAATTCATTCTGTTGCATTTGAAAGCAGATGTGACTCTGTTTCTTTTCCCTTCACAACTGAAAACTCTACAACCAGAAACTCCTGTTCATCATACACATAAATTTTAATGGTACTCACTAACCAGTATAAATACTCCTCCAACAGTTACTCTTCTATCTCTACAGTATATTCTGTTACCCTCCAGAAAATCTATATTGTCAAATACTCCTTCCTTGTGTTCAGCAATTCAGTGGGTTAGTGAGTTATTTGCTGAATTAAAGCTTGCACCACTTCTGTTGTTATCCTATCAGGCCCACATGCTTTATTCCTATTCAACATGCTTATGGTGATACTCAGTTCCTGTTTAAGAAGTGATAAAGTGACCATATTGTTCTCATTTTCTTGTCTTGTCAACTTTGGCACCTCATAATCACTTCCTGCTGGTTACTGTCAAGAGAATTTCCAGAAGCATTTCACTTGATTCCTGCCTGTTCATAGTTCCATCCTCTTTTTTTAGTGAATTAAACAAAACTACCAGTTGATTTAAAACCAAATTTTTGGTTATATATGTCTTCTAGCTGATTAATCTGGTGTCCTGAAGTTCCTGTTGATAATCAGCTTGTTCCAGTATCCAGTTATAGTCAGCAGCTATTTTAGCATGGTGCCTTAATGTTCTCCTCACTTTTCTCCTTAGTTTCTGAAGCATATAGTTTGATTGAATGCATCTTGTATCTTTGAGATTGTCACATTCCTATTCTCATGGAATTTATGGAGACCCATCTACAAGTCTATACCAGAAGTGATTAGATAACTTCCAATGGTATTAAAGAGTACCTATTATTTCCTGATTGGCTAAGTGCAAAGAATAGATAGTATCAGTCGCATAGTTTGTCTACTCAGAGGGAGTTAATCACTGTAAGGGTCTACAGCATGGGAGTGGATGTTTCTATGAAGGTCTACATCTACATCTACATCTACATCCATACTCTGCAAATCACAAACATTGTGGGTGGCAGAGGGTGCTAAGCACCAATCCTAAACCCGCCCATTCCAATCCCGAATAGTGCGAGGAAAGAAGGAATACATATAAGTATCAGTACGGCATCTTATTTCTCTAATCTTATCCCTCCGGTCATTGCGACCTAAATAGGTTGGCGGAAGAAGTATTTCATTGCACTCGAACTTTAAATTTTTTCGCATATTCTCCAATAAATTCGAACGCAAGCTACGTCATCTGTAGGCTAAAAATAGATGCACACTTGCTTGTAGAACATGAATAAAACCAAATAGCAAGATCAGTCACAAGGTGCATTAAAGTACAATTCTTAAGCTTCAAAATTGTATATTTATTTTTCAACATACTCACTGTTAAAGTTTTTTTTATTACACCACTGAAAAATTATTCTGACTATTCTTGAATCCAGGATTTGAAAGCTGCCTTCACCTCATCATCTGAGGTGTAATGATTACCTTTGAGGTCTCGCTTGAGTAGAGGGAAAAAATAAAAATCTCAAGGTGCAAGATCAGGGAAGTAAGGAGGGCATAGAATCGGTACTAACTTTAGGTTTTGCAGATCCCCTACAGTTGCACGCGAGGTGTGTGGATGAGCATTGTCATGTTGCATGAGTAATGGGGCCAGGCTTCTTCTAATATAACAAATGTACTGAGAAGAATTTACTGTTGCCTCTCATTCCAGAAAATTGGTCACATAAACATGGTGATCATCACAAAACACAGTCAAAAGATTTCTTTTGCAGTTATTATTTATTATTATTATTAGTCCCCAAGTCACTAACAGTGGGTGGCAGAGAGGGCATTGCACTTATCCAAAAGTGTAATAGTATGGAAGGGATATGTGGGATAGGGCAAGAGGCACACATGGGCTATTTTGAGGAACCATCCCAACATTCGCCTGGAGCGTGTAAGACCCAAAGCTAATACCGGGGCTGTAGTATCGTCTTGCTGCCTCAACTAACAGTTTATGTTGGTTCAAAGTTCTATGGAAAGTTTATGAAATAATTTGGATTTGACTATGTAGCCTGACAGACTCAACGTAAATGCTTGAGGTCGCCACAATATTTGTTAAACCACAAATAGAGAAAAGGTTGTAAGCTATCTACTGAAGCACACAAGTTCACCTCTAGAAAATCCAAAGTTTTATTTTTCAAAGTCACAATTTTAAATATGCATTTTACAGTTGAGCAGGCAAATCGAACACACGTTTCCAAAGTATTGCAGATTGTGGAAAGAAATTTGCCGAACCTAAAACCCCTTTTGAATTTTAAAAGTTCTTAACATTCATTAAAGTTGCTATATGACACGACACCACACATGGTCGAAAACAGTTCACTGACCAGCATAGCAAGTTACAACCCGCGACAAAATCGGCGTAATGCTACTTCACATATTGTTCCCGAAGTACAGACCAGACGAAACCGAAAGCAAGAAAAGACAGACTACATTTGGCTAAGTTCCTATTTTAAATATCAGTGATAAAATCATGCGTGGAGTTGCTTGATCACTTCCTGGCATCAGAATGAGACAACGTGTGCTTACCGCACGAACTATTATAGCCCTGCGCGCGCCTATGACCTTGGGAAATCTTTCTTTAATGAATATCTCCAAAAGTATACGATAGTTTAATTTGAGATTTTTACAGGAACTTTCTATCATCCTGTTCTATCTATTTTAATTTAATTTACCATTCCAAAACGTTTCTATCATCTTAAAACTGAATTCATCACGTGACCAATCTTGGCGGACTTTGCGGACTTTCCCGAACTTCCACCCGACAATTAGCAATAATCTATTTTCAAAAACTTGATTACCAGACAAATACTAAAACTTTTTATGGAAACCAATATATGTATGAAATTGTCTCAATTAGGGCTATCTACTGATGTAATTTTTAAATTAATATCTCTTTTAATTAAAAAGCTTATTATTTTCTCTTAATTAAAATTGCTAATTAAACTTTACCAAATTATTTAATTTTACTGCCAAAATATCGGGAATAATGCTGACTATAGTTGGTGATAAAAGATCAGTTGTCGCTTTACTCGATTTAAAGATATTACACATCTTAGAAATTCTACTTTTATGATCGCGTGTTTCAAAACCTGAGCAAACCTAAATATCTCTTAAAATAAACATTTCTCGATAGGATAAATACACTTTAAAATGATTTTTTATGCCGAATTGTCACCATAGTAAAGATTACAGGAAAATTCCTTAAAGTTGAAAACTGCTCTTCTCGAAATTTCTAAGTCCCGCCTAAGCAAAACTAGAATTTACCAAAATTCTAAGGTTCTTACAAGCGATCTGAGAAACCATGGAAACCCCAGATCAGGATGGCCAGAGTTGTTTATCGACATCTACTCCTGTTGGATTTTAAGTTTACTTACCCGGTAAATGCTTCCTATTCCATTCCCTAATCGCTCGCAAAAAAATATATTAATAATAATAATGAATACTGAAATGTATCAGTTCTGGCCTCTATTTCTTTTATATTATTTTCTCAGTCATTCCTAGATATGAATGTTGCTGGTTGCAATATTTGTTTGCTGTCATTCTGAAAAAAGTCAGTCATTATTTTTCAATTAGCTTCTGTCAAGAGCAACACCTTCAAGCTATATACACACCTGACATGAATTAGGACCTTCTCCAATGCCTTCATTATTCCCTTTCCATGGGGGCCCCATACAGAAGAAGAATATTCTAAGTGAGGATGGACTAATGCTTCGTATGCAATCGATTTAACTCTGGTGTACGCTGTTTTAAATTATGGCCTAGAAATCAGAGCAAATGATTTGTTTTCCCAATTACCTTATTGATATGTTCATTCTATGATAAATTATTATGAATTGTTACCCCTAGGTATTTAGTGTAATCTACCATTATAAGGACAATGCCATTAATTGTATATTCAAAGCTAAATGGTGACATCTTTACACTTATACGTGTGTATTGGCATTTTTTAGCATTTAACTCCAACTGCCAGTTTTTCCACCATGCGATTATTTTCATAATGATATCTTGTAACAAAGCACAGTAATCCTGGTTTTGATTTCATGATAAATAATAGCACCATTGGCAAATAGTCTTTTCTCCCCCCTTATTACATTGCACAATCATTAATGTATTTGAGAAACAACAGAGCCTCTATCACATTCTCCTAGGAAATACCGGACTTCACCGTCAAGAACTACACACTGTGTTCTGCCCTTCAGAAAATCTGCAACCCAGTCACATATTTGTCTAGATATGCCATCGCCACGAATTTTCCTAAGTAACCTAGTATGGGGCACAGTGTCGAAAACTTTTTTAAAATCTGATTAAACAAAGTCAACCTGGGATTGCTCATCTATAATATGGCAAAAGTCGTGAATTAAAAGTGCAAGTTGTGTTTGACAGTGTGGACTTTTCTGAATCCATGTTGAATTTGGTTTAAAAGCTCCCTGTCATCCAAAAACTGAATGTAATTTGAATAGATGATATGTTCTAAAATCCTGCAAAATATTGTCGTTAATGAGATTGGCCTATAATTTTGAGGATCATTAACGTGCCCATTTTTAAACACTGGACATATGATGGCAGTCTTCCAATCAGCTGGTATTTTTCCTTGATCCAAGGAGGCTGTATTTAATTTCATCAAATATGGTGCAATTTTCTTTGAATATCTAGAGTAGAATCTTGTAGCAATACAATCTGGCCTGGGATCCTGATTGGTTTATACATTCATAAACATTTTTGTTATCCCCTCTACATCAAGAACGAGATCTTTCATAATTTTGTCAGTATACTTGTTAAATATCAGAATCATATCTACATTTTCTGTTGTAAAAGCTTTTTTTTAAAAAATATATAATTCAAAATTTACACTTTCTCTATGCTAGTTTCTGATAATTCCAAGTTTTACTTAATCAGTGATGACATAACCTTACGAGAGCCTCTTATTATTTTGATATACACAGACGGAAAAAAAAATCCCAACACCAAGAAAAAATTATTGTAGAGTAATGAAATTTGGACAATGCATTTGTCAAGTTAACATGTTTAATTGATTAAATTTTCAAGATCACAGGTTAATTTAAGCTCAAGAAAATGCATTTCAAATGTGAAATACTGTTAAATTAATAGCCGGTGTAACCTCCAGAATTTTGAATGCAAGCCTGCAAACGTGAATGCATTGTGTCATACAGGTTTCGAATGTCACTTTGTGGTATGGAGTTCCATGCTTGTTGTACTTGTGCTGTCAATACTGGGACGGTCAGTGCTGGCTGTGGATGATGCTGGAGTTGTCGTCCAATGATATCCCATACGTGTTCAATTGGAGACAGATCTGGTGATCTCGCAGGCCAAGGTAACATGTCGACACTCTGTAGAGCACGTTGCGAGACAACAGCGGTATGAGGGCGAGCGTTATCCTGTTGAAAAACTCCCCCTTGAATGCTGTTCATGAATGGCAGCACTACAGAAATTCGAGCTGCAGTTGGTACCACAGTGACACAACGAACTGTTAGAAATCGGTTACTTCAAGGACAGCTCCGAGCCAGGCGCCCTGTAGCGTGCATTCCACTGACTACAAGCCATCGCCGTTTGTGACTCCAGTGGTGTCAAGCCAGAGCTCATTGGAGGACGGGAGTGGAGATCTGTTGTGTTTTCTGATGAAAGCAGGTTCTGCCTTGGTGCCTGTGATGGCCGAGTGTTGGTCAGAAGGAGGCCAGGGGAACGCCTGCAACCAAACTGTCTGCGGCCTAGACACACTGGACCTACACCTGGAGTCATGGTCTGGGGAGCAATTTCCTATGACAGCAGGAGCACTCTTGTGGTTATACCAAACACACTGACTGCAAATTTGTACGTCAGTCTGGTAATTCAAACCTGTAGTGCTGCCATTCATGAACAGCATTCAAGGGGGAGTTTTGCAACAGGATAACGCTCGCCTCATACCGCTGTTGTCTCGCACGTGCTCTACAGAGTGTCGACATGTTACCTTGGCCTGCGAGATCACCAGATCTGTCTCCAATTGAACACGTATGGGATATCATTGGACGACAACTCCAGCATCATCCACAGCCAGCACTGACCGTCCCAGTATTGACAGCACAAGTACAACAAGCATGGAACTCCATACCACAAAGTGACCATTCGAAACCTGTATGACACAATGCATTCACGTTTGCAGGCTTGCATTCAAAATTCTGGAGGTTACACCGGCTATTAATTTAACAGTATTTCACATTTGAAATGCATTTTCTTGAGCTTAAATTAACCTGTGATCTTGAAAATTTAATCAATTAAACATGTTAACTTGACAAATGCATTGTCCAAATTTCATTACTCTACAATAATTTTTTCTTGGTGTTGGGATTTTTTTTTCCGTCTGTGTATGACCAGAGCTTTTTTGAATTAGTAATCAGATCTTCAGATCAACTCCCGATTTGGAATTCTTTAAACATATCACACATTGCCTAACGCACTTCTGCTTTCAACTGGACTTTTAAATGATTAGATGAATCCTCCAGTTTCTTCACATGGTTTCACTTCCGACTGAACCACGGAAAGTTCTTATTAAACTTAATAAACTTCTAGGAATAAGTTTTTCATACTAGTTAACAAAAATTACCAGAGGTTCAGGTATTCATAGATCAGAACTATGAGTTACTGTGGGTAGATTTCTGGATAACTAATAAAAAAAAAAATCAGGGTGTGCTTACTGCTGTGGAGAATGAAGATGAAGATGACGCTCTTGAGGAGAAATTAATTCATACTCAGATTTCAGAAGGTGAGAATAGAATGGTCATTATTGGTGGGGATTAATAACACAAGGGAACAGAGATTGGCCAATACCCTAATCAGGAAGGAGGATTTACAACGTGGTAGAGCAGAACACTAGGGGACAAAATATTTGGATATATTTCTAATAAAGCCCAATGATAACTTTGTGGGGTGTCAAGTAATCAAAAGAACAAGTGATTATGAAGCTGTTCTGATGGATATTAGAGGATTCAGAAAACCAGCACCCAAAATTGAAGTGGGAAATAAGTACAATTATAAAAAGGCACAAATTTCGAATTTGTAGAAAAATTTCTGAGAACGTTTCAGCAAATGGAAGGAAGGCACAAGTACAGTAGAGTCAAGGTGGGAAGAGTTCAAGGAGATAATAAGGAAATTGGAAAGAAAAATTATTCCAAAACAGAAAACAAAGAGAAGTAGAGAACCTGTGTACTGTAATAGGGAAGTAAGGAGGCTAAAGAGGTTGGTAAGAAGAGAACATAACTGAGTTAGGAGACAGCAGGGTAGTAGGGAATATTTAAAACAACTAAACAAGGACTTAATAATAGCTAAGAAGGTGGCTAAAGATGGGTTTATGAAGAGTATTGTCAGTGCAGGGGAGCATCTAGAAATTTCTATGGCTATGTTGAAACTGGGGGAGGGAGGGTGTTGAGATGCTTATAGATAAGGAGGAGAAGAAGTTACTGAGGATTTGAAAAAGGCAGAGATTTTAAGTAACTGGTTTAGTGAGAGCATTAGGGACAATGAATCAGAAACGGGAGGGTCTAACTAGAACGAGCTTAACAACACATTAGAAATACAAAAAATTTGAAATTCATCCTGAGGAATCATGAAGGAAATAAGAAAGCTGAAAAAACATAAAGGGGCTGGTGTAATAATATTACTACAGATATCTTAAAGATAGCCGTGCATTGTACCTTATCTTGAAATATTATTTAAATGAGTCTGGATACTTGCTGCTTACCACAGGACTGGAAAAGTGCGATAGTAGTACCGGTACATAAAGGAGGGTGAGAAATAGAGTCGAAAATTACAGGCCAATCAGTTTGACATCAGTGGTAGGTAAATTAATGGAAGATTGATATGCAACCACATCAGAAATATGTGAGGAGTGTGGTTTTCAAGTAGGCAACATGGCTTTAGGCAAGGATATTCATGCGAATCTCAGTTGGTGGGATATATGCAAGATATTTCAGATGAAATGGACAAGGGAGGCCAAATTGATAGTGTAGCACTAGATCTTTCAAAGGCTTTGTGAGTAAGCCATAAATGGTAGTAAATAAGGTAAAAACTATTGGAGTGGATGAAAAGTGATTTGCTGGGTAGAAGAATTTTTAAAAGGTAGAAAACAGAAAGTTAGGGTAGGAATGCAGTATCAAAAGAAGTGGAAGTAAAAATGGGAGTGCCACAGGGTAGCGTATTGGGACCATTGCTATTCATTATTCTAATGAATAATTGTGTTGATTGTTTACTATCTGAAATTAGATTGTTTGCAGATGATATAATGCTGTATAAAAGGATCAAAACGATAGACTGTAAACAGTTGCAGGGTGATCTGGACAGGATATCTAGTTGGGTTGGTAAACATGGGATGAAGATAAATGCAAAGAAGAGTCAGCTTATTAGATACACAAATAAAAAACAAAGGTTGATTAAATATAAGGTGGGGAAAGAATTGCTTGTGAAGACTTGAAATGTAAATATCTTGGCATTACATTTGATAACAAGCTTAACTAGGCAGGACACATTGACAGGTAGTAGGAAAAGCTTTCAAAATTCAGCACTTGTCGGAGAGAGTGATCAGGAGACGTACGAGAGAAGTAAAGGAATTGGGTTATAAAACTGTGGTCAGACCATTGTTTGAATATGGTAGTGTAGTATGGGACCCACATTTTGACTATCAAATACAGGAGTTGGAGAGGGTGCAAAGAAGGGCTGCTAGATTTGTTTCTGGAACTTACCACAGAATGCAATCAGTAACAGATATGATAAAAGAGCTGGAATGGGATTCATTGGAAGACAGGAGGAGGGTGAAGAGGGTCATCGGAGTGTTCAAGTCGTATGTTGGTGATGACACATGGAAGGATATTGTTGTAAGAATTAAAAGTAATGCATGGAAGGGAAAAGATGACCAAGACCACAAGTTAGCACTCGATTTCAGGCACAAGGGTGTAGAAACATTATCTTTTTTGGGTAAGAGTGTCAGGGATGGAATAAGTTACCAAGAGAATTGGTGAATAATTTACCAAAAATGTTTAAAGAATTTAAAGCTAAAATTTGCAGAGGGCAAATGTAGGAGGGTGGAGGAAAGGGAGAAGATGGGTGTGTAGGGAAATTGCCACTGGGACGTGTGCTCCATCGCAATTTAATTAAATATTAAATAGATTTACGCTGGTCCATATTATTTCTTTTAAACCAAACCAAAGTTCCTCA
>JARYHS010000266.1:0-14306 GCA_031002005.1 Vandiemenella viatica | reverse complement strand
CAAAGAGTATTCACCGTTCCACAGATGTTTGTGTATTGCGGAGCGATCTTGCAGTTGTTATAACGCGTTCGTTTGCTAGAACACATTTCCACATTTGACTTAAAAGATAACCGCCGTCTTTGTTGAAATTATTAGGACTTTTATAAATTTTTATAGATTCCCTTATTTTTCGTTCTAAAAAATCCTTTGGTTTTTTCAACGATAGTAGTCTTTTCACACTGAATACTATGTCCTTCTTTTACATGATGTTCCGCCACTGCCGATTTCGTGGTTTGTTCTAGTTTCGCGTGACGAAAATGTTCTTTCATTTTAATGGAGAATGCTCGGCATGTCTCACCGATGTACACTTGACCACAATCACAGGGAATCTTACACACACCACTCGATTGTAACTGAGCTCTGCGATCTTTCACTGATCTTAAAATGTTTCGAACCTAGTTCTTACTGCTAAAGATGGTTGAACATTGATCTTGGCAAGCAATCCTCTCAGTGATTCCCTTTACATAAGGGAGAAGAGCTTTCTTCTTTTGTTCTATTTCTTTTCTGTGTTCGTCATTAATCTTTCTGTGGCTCAAAGCACGAGCTATGGTGTGGCTATTATACCCATTCAACCGCAGGGCCCAATTGAGATGTTTCTTTTCTTCCTTTATGTGGTCATAATCCACGACCCTCTCCCATCTTCAAAATAAATTGATCAGAGCAATTTTTTGAGCAGGTTGATGGTGGGACGAAGCATTTAAATAGCTGTCCCTATGTGTAGCTTTTCTGTAGACTGTTAATAGATAAAGAGAAACCCTGACGAAGGCCTTAGCTTGGTGCCGAAACGTAGGCAATAACAGCAAAAAAAAAAAATACGTCAGCGCAAACCTGAAAAAGACAAGTGCAATTTTTTTCAGAAATGACGCCTACGAAAAGTGTGAAATTTGATAGGACAAGAGAGTCACAATTTTCGCATTTTTTACAAGATCACGGAGTTTTTTTCACAACATTTTACAGGTAATTACAGTATTCGAAAATTGAGCTCACGATGGGTGCCTAAGATGCCCACTGAATAACACAAAACCATGCGAGTTCCCGGTACATTGATCTTTCTAACACTTGGGAAAGGCGATGAGTTCCTTGAACATATCGTGACCAGTGACGAGACTTGGCTGTGTCATGTAATACATGAATCGCACCAGCAATACGTGGAGGCACACTTCATGGCCGACGGAATAGAAATTGAAACAAACCATCTCAACACGACCGACCGTATTTCAAGGTCGGTAGGTCGGTCAATTACACCACGAACCACACACAAGGACTTCTTTATATACGAGGTGTATATATAAGTCAGACTCCAGCGCCACTTATCGGAAAAAAGCACAACTAAAAACATTACTCCCTTCTTAACAGCACATGGTGTGAATTTGGTCTCGATACGAGCGTAGGTGATGACGTGAAAGAAGAAATGGAGGAGCTTTCTCGTACAGTGCTGTCATTTCTACGGATTTCTCCGTAGATCTGCGGATTTTTATAAAAAGTTAGGATTTTCGGATTTTGTGAAAATATCTACAGACTTTTTTATATTTTTTTACTATTTGCTCATTTTTCCTTATATTGGTGTTTTGTAAATTTTGAGCGTATAGTGTTAATGCATTACAGAATTATCAATGATCTTTGGTTGTTTGTTACCTTGGAAACACGTATTGAAGTTTAGTGCTATAAAAAAACTGTTTTAAGGTGGTTTTCAAGTGATTTTAAGTAGAATTCCTTTTGTTTTGTTCTAATGAAGCTCTGACGATATCAGTGGTGTGGGTAATACGTATTTTGCGGCGTAACCTTGTGCACGCCGATTGCTGTTACGGCGCACGTTGGACGCAGCGATTGCAGCTGGACTGTAAGTAGCAGTTTTTGTGTCATGGCTCCTATAGATTCAATTAGAAAGAATACCATCAAATTCGGGTTTGATAGGAAATTCATCAGACCAACGGCTCTCGAAATTCATGAATGGCTTTTTGAAGTGGTGGCATTGAAAGAGAGTGATGTTTTTGGAATACAGCTAGATTCATTCCAAAATGCTGTTTTTGTAAAATTTGAGAATAAGGAAGCATGCGAAAAGATAATAAAGGATTTTGCAGGGGAACTTGAAATTTAAACACACCGATGGTCAGATCAGTAACGTTTCTGTATCAGATGCGGGGAATGGGATATCGCAATATCCGTATTGTTAACCTTCCCTTTGAAATATCTAATGAGTCAATACTGTTAGCATTGAAACCTTTCGGGGTGATCTTTGCAATATCAGAAGACTGCTGGGGAGGCAACATCAGATATCGTAAGCCTAACGGGGTAAAGATTGTAAAAATGGAAATAAAGAAACACATCCCTTCATATATAATGGTTGCAGGGTATCGCGCTCTGATTATTTATGACGGGCAGCCCAGGACATGCGCTGTATGTAACGCCATTGATCACGTACGTGCGGAATGCCCACGAAGGAAAACTGCGACCATGCCGATTCGTTTCTTAAGACAAGATGTTCCACAGGATCACGGGAAATTGTTTGGTTCTGAACAGGACTCTAATTTCCCACCTTTAACAAATCAGAACACCAAATCGTTATGTGACACAAACGCTTGTGATATTCTGGGTGACACAATACAACAGGGGTCTCACTCCACAGAAATAATTGAAAACCAGGAAAAAAAGTCTAACACAGTCGAGAAACAGCAAAGTGAGACTGTTTTCTGTCCACATTTACAGACTGAATCTTTGAATTCACTCAAACAGTCAACCGATATCCGTAATGAGTCACAACCAACTTCCCCTCTGGACACACTGCAGTCTTCTTCTGCACTTGATTCAGAAGCAGAGGGCTTAACGCAGCTAAGCACAAGGAAAAAGCGACGGGGACGTAAACCTGCTACACAAACATCACGAACTTCAAAAAAAAGGGTAGAAACAATCAAACGTACGCGATTACAGGAAGATAAAAGTAGCATAACACTACCGCTGCAAAACCCTCCAATTCCATCAAAAAACAAGCAGAAAACTGACCAAATGGAAAAAAAATCCCGTTATAACTGGAATGGAATTCACAAGTTGGGCCGATGATGTGCCGGGTAATGAGGATGAGGCGCCAATGTCAACTGAGGAAGACAATATTGCCTACCTCCCTTCACAGCCAAAAAAGCCTTTGAGATAGTAGCAGATTGTATTGCACAAATCCATGCAGCAGACTTATAAAATAGCCACCATCAATATTAATAGAATCACCACTAAGTTAAAAGTGAAAAGCTTAAAGGATTACCTGTATCACAACTGCATTGACATAGCACTGCTCCAAGAAGTCATCCTCATAGATTTGCGTATCACTGGTTTTACCCTCTTCCTAAATTCCTCCCCAGATGGTGGTACAGGAACTGCAATTTTAGTCAAAGATGGCATCCCCTGCAGGAATGCTGATATCCTGGAAACGGGGAGGGGAATCTCAGTCTTTATAAATGAAATCTTGGTCGTCAACGTCTATGCACCCTCAGGAACTAACAAAAGGAAAGAGAGATCAATGTTCTTCAAAACCAACGTGCCTTTCCTTCTCAGGAATAATCCGACAAAAATCATAATGGGTGGAGACTTTAATTGCGTCACTCACCCCAGAGACCAACACCCGAATTTCAACAGATGCCCTGAACTAGAAAACTTGATTAACGGGTTACACCTCGTGGACTCATTCAGACAAACCCAGGGAGATCTCCAGAAATTCACATATATCACCAGCTCATCAGGCAGTAGGCTAGATCGAATATACGTAACCAGTAACTTAGCAAGTGAAATATGTAGCACTGACATAGCTCCTATAAACTTCTCAGATCACTGCAGTTACCTGTGTCACATAAAAATGCCGCCTCAGTCAGTAAGGAGGAATAAAGGGTATTGGAAAATGAATACTTCATTACTAAACGACGCAGAGCTTAAAACCCTTATCCATAGCGCCTGGCAATCCTGCTTGCAACATTGCCATCAATATAGAAATAGCTTGGTTCGCACTGATTAAAAAATACAAGGCAAAAATAACTAGGCTTAAGGAAAACAGCACAAACATTCTATTGTTACAATCAAAGCCTAAAAATATAGTAGAAGAAGAAACTGCTTCTCTATATCATTTAACGAGAGCCCAGAAAAGAAGAGATCAGACCTTGATCACGGAGATAAAGAACAACAACGGCGATACGTTAAGAACTCAAGGGGAAATCGTCAATGCCGCACTCTTGTATTTTTCAGACCTCTACACAGAGGAAGGAAATGATGAAAGAGCAGCCCAACAGTTTTTAGAACCCATCAACAGTGTTATCTCCGACATTGAAAGGGAAAACCTCTCCAGAGATTTTGACCCTGAAGAGATGGAAGTCTCAATCAGGAAGGCAGCAAGAAAAAGATCACCCGGGCCTGATGGAATACCAGTTGAATTTTATTCCATGTTTTGGCCTCTGATAAACAGGAAACTACTCCAAGCGATGAATGACATATGGAGGATCAGCATTATACCCCAAGTTTTCAGTGAAGGGATAATCGTGCTCTTACCAAAGAGAGGCAAAAGCAAAGAGGTGAGACACCTGAGACCAATTACACTACTAAACTCAGATTTCAAAATATTAACCAGAATGTTAAAGAAAAGACTAGAACCGTTTTTAAGTAGGATTCTCGGTAGTTATCAATCAGGCCCCATACCAGGACGAGGCATAATCCAAGCCACGAACGAATATAGAGATATAATCTCCATTGCCGCTGAAAAAAAATCCCGCGCAGCAATCTATTTTGCTGACTAGAAAAAGCCTATGACCGCGTGAATCACCAGTTTCTGCTAAAAGCCTTAAGAAAATTTGGTTTAGGTGTAAGTTTCACTACAGCGGTGGAAAAAATAATAACTAATGTTTCCTCCAAACTCCTAATCAACGGCACATTGACCAGATCCTTCAGAATAACGCGATCCGTAAGACAAGGATGCCCTCTGTCAATGATACTTTTTAGCATCTCAATAGAACCTCTGCTAAGACATATAGACAAAACCATCAATGGATACCTTTTCGACGGAAAACGAGTAAGCTGCCGAGCATACGCAGATGACGTGGGCTTTTATGTCACTTCACAGGACGACTTGAATAAAATCACAAACGCCATTAAACTCTTCCAGCGAGCAACAAACGCAAGAGTAAACGTTAACAAGTCCGCACTACTTCACATTGGTAAAGGACTCACAGGTCCGGGGAAAAATCTTCTGGGTCACGAAGTTACGAAACACACATCCCTAGGAATAATACTCGAGGAAAACCCGAAAAAAATGTCCACAAACAACTGGAGAAATACCTTAAATAAAGTAAGAGCAATTCTGAGAGCACACAGTTTCAGAAGCCTCAACATGGTCCAAAAATCAAGAATGATAACCACCTGCATCCTAGGCAAAATAAGCTACCTAGCCCAGGTATTACCAGCGCCTGACCCCATTGCGGAAAATCTGCAAAAAGCCTTATGTTGGTTTGTATGTCAAAACGACATATTTAAGGTAAAATTTGAAACGCTAACACGACCAAAAATAAAGGGAGGCCTGGACGTCATCAATGTAAAGGCCAGGTGCAAAGCTTTACTGATACACGCAATAGACAAGCTGAAAGACAACGACTCCAGTTTCACAACTTCAGTTATGAGGCACTACAAACCACAATGCACGAAAGCCCCAGTCCACATAGGAAACATAGGGAAGAACTTAAACCAGCTCAGAATCTATTTTCTAGAAAAAAGTTATTTCGAAACGAGCTTAGACCCTCCGCCACCCAAAACAACAAGGGACATCTATATTAGACTTTCAACAATGGCCGAAAGAAACAACATTGAATTAAAGTATCCGAGCACTAACTGGCCCCAAGTTTGGCGAACCATCTTTAACAAAAACCTTCCATCCGAGGTAATGTCCGCATGGTATAAAACAACCAACGAACTAATACCGACAAACGAAAAACTTTTTCGGATTCATCTCTCGGCAACTGACAGGTGCCACAAATGCGGCAACACAGACACCCTTTTGCACCGCTTCTCGTGCGGCGAAACACAGCGCATTTGGATATGGCTGAAATACAAGTTAGCACAGCTGGACGGAACCACAATTTCAATACAGGAAATCCTCAGACCCGATAAGATCCGAAAACCATCACGGAAACAAAATGCCGCAACATGGCTGCTAGGCCATACAGTACTATATGTTTGTCAACACCACGACAAAGAATACGAATTACATCTCCTCATGGAGAGAGAATTCGCTAAGGCGACCACTTCTCCCCGTTACGCCAGCTCATACGGCAACGCACTGCAATCCCTCGTAATGGGCGGACACCCAAGCATTCCGTAACAACACACACAGGGTGCAACCCGGAAGAGCGCAGAAGACAGCTGCCGAAGAAAACAAAACTCACGGAACGACCACGCTGCTAGCCCACAAGAAGTGAACAGTGTGAATGATGAATTTAACAGAAGCATGTATCTTCGTATTTCACATCCAAGAAGTCTGTATCTTAAATCTTTGTATTTGCACCACACTTTGATTTTGTGTATTGTATCTTGTACCTGGCATTGATACCTTTATACCTAGTACCATACATCTCTGAATTTTGTAACCAATAAATAGGAAAGTAATAAAAAAAAAAAAAAAAAAAAAAAAAAAAACGACGCCGACGTTGACGAGGCACAAAGACCAAAAGAAAAAGGAAGAAATAATTCACCGTGAGGTAAGATACACCAATATGAGAGTCATTACACCACCGAAAGTTATCGAGAGCGTCTTTACACTGTTTTCTTCACGAGTATTCTCACGGTAGGGTAAACACGTTTTTTGTGACTCAGATTATCAGTGACAGGATGTTTCCTTCATTCAAGCCATTTATTTTCTTTTATTTACCCCCAGTCCTCATTTGGTTACAATGACATCGTCTTCTATGAAACGTCAAGTCCATAAAGTCTTGTCCCGAGGGCTATAAAGTTATTACAGAGCTCTTTTTCTTCAAGTGTTGCGTCCTCCCTTCCCTCCCCCAAAACAGGTGTCCGGTGGTCACGCAGAAATGAATACGACACCTAACATTCCAAAGCACTTTTCACTGGGTCTATAACATGTATACCATAAAGGAAATGTAATACACGCATCGCTATTTTCTACTCTTTGTATAATTTCCAGCGTTGAAAACAATACTTATAAAACAGCTTTCTCACAAGGGTGCTTTTGCAGAATACAAGCGTGCAACGGATTGCCAGTAAGAAACTATTCCAAGTGGAAACTACAGTAGTATTGAGCGTGCTTCGTTTTCAGAAGTGCGCGATCTCTCTTTGCACACGTAGCAGCAGAGTGTGACATTTTCATGGAGACGCGATGAGGGGGCGCTGTAAAATTCAGTATGAGTGACAGCTCGCCGCCTCGCCTGATAGCTATCGGATTTCCCACTGCCCTGCAACTGAATCGCGCGTCCGTTGTGCGAGCAACATTTTGTGGCTCAGTTAATTAGCCATTCGTATGCCGCTCGGCGGAGCTAATCGACATGCCGACCGCCATTGTTCTGTCCGCGTGTGCAACGTTTGAAAGCTCACACGCCGCTCCTACATGCTTTGTTTTTTGACCGAAAACTGAGCCCGTTGAAATGCGGCAGACACGTGTCACATGGAGTTACGGACGGCAAAAGTTACGACCGCTGTTGCCTGCCCGGCAGCTAAAACTCGTAAAAATTTGCACTCAAAGAATTTGCAATGTTTTTCTGGAATAAACTTTTATGTAAATATACGGAGATGTAAAAGGAATGCAATTGGCAAATACGGTACGTGGATAATTACATCATCAGCAATTGTGAGTTGGAGAAATTCTAACACTAATACAATTTTAATTTCATCCTCTGGTCTTAGGTAGATTGCTAGTACTATACTCTCAAAGAGAGAAATGAAGTTGCAGTATTTTAGGATTTTACGTAGTCCGAAAAGTTATTGACCAACAAGGAAGTTGGAGATGCCGTTTATTCCAAGTCATAATGAAGTACTCGTTTCCAAAATTGTGGCGAGAAACTTATTTTTGTATGAAGAGAGTCTTTTTCTTCACCATTTTTACCAACATTTTGGGTTCGGTTACTTTTGAAGAGTTTCACTTATCATTAGCATGGCCAAATTTGGAGCTTTTGGTTTTACGGCCGCAATATTGTCATCTGTCTGTAAAATGTGTAACTATGTTCTGAGTGAGATGAGAGTATTTTTTGTCTGTGAAATGTACAGTTTATGAGGCGTAGATTAGGGATCGTACACGCATTTGCCTTGATGGTTGCGGAAATCGCCTATAAACCGCAGTCATGAGGTGCGGTACGCAGGGGCCTGACATTTTCGATCCTATGAGCAGCGCCTCAGCGCAATACTGGTGTGTATGTTTTAATGCAGAGAGTGATGGTCACCGAATCTTGAGGTTCCAAGTTTCTCGTTTGGCACTTGCATCGTCATCTATGCCCGCGGCAAAGTATTTTCTGGACAGGTTAGTAAAATACAGGTATCTTTTTATTCGAACAAAGTATTCTCTATGTTAGCTTGCAAAAAACTGAACCTGATTCGACAGCTTCTGTGCAGTAATAATAATGCTCCAATACATGAAGCATTGACGCTATCATTCAGGTTTGTAGATACTTAATACAGGACGGAACGTTGAGATAGGTACAATGTGCGTAAAAATTCTCACGGTATTTAAAAGCAGAACAGATGAAACTGACCAGGCATAACTGTAAATAAAGGAACAGAGATGGTTGAAGAAATTAATAGTTAGCTTCAGTTTAAACCGGTCCTTTATCCCTCTCTGCCTGATAGCCATACCTGACGTTATTACGATGTTCTAATGGATATAAAGAGCAGAAGAGTTGTTTGGATAAAAAACAGGTTATTATTTCCAGAAAGTACCACAGATACATGACGAAATGTCAATCTTTGATTCCTGGAAGTTCTGGAGTAGTTTCTATAATTGCTCACATCAATTACAGTTGAATACTGCAATACAGCTGGGTTTTTTTCTTTTGTTTATGCAGTGCAGTGTATTGTAGTGCTAGTTTATGTGACAAACAAACATCAAGCTAAAAATTACTAGCTATTCGAAAAGTAAGCAATAATCACCGATGCCGAGAATAGAGAGTAAATATGGAGCAATGTAAATGGAATAGGAGAAAACGCTAAAGATGCTTTCGGTAAAGAAATAAGTAAATGCAAAAAATTCAATTACATTGGCAGTATTCATCTATAATTATCAATCATTTGATGCAAACACGCATCCATTCAATACATAAAAAGTGCACATGCGTTGTTCCGTAATGTTTCATTAAGCAATAATATATGGGTGTGAAACTTCAAACCAACTACGGGGACATTAATCAAGTGGAAAAATTTTAGTACCTTGATGAGATCATTATGAAAAACGGATTGGACAAAAAAACTATTAAGGAAAGGATTCGGAAACTAGAAATAGCCTACCAAACTTCGCGATAGGTCTACAATAAAAAATACTAAAATACGTCATTATGAAACAGTTCTGAAGCCAGTAGTTTTGTATGCAGCTGAAACCTGAATTCCGAATAAGAACTTCTGGGAGAACTGGAGAAAAAAGAGAGAAAAATTATTAGAGGAATTCTGGGTTCCAACTTTAAGAATGGCGTCCATCAAAAGAGATCCAACAAAGAAGTCTACAGCAAAATAGATAAAATCACTGAAACAATCCGCAAAAGACGGGCTCGATTCTATGGCCACTTCAAACGGATGGACGAGAACAGACTAACAAAGAAAATCTTTAATTTATTTGATTCCAGACCCAAAACTGTAATGCCCTGGTTCTTAAATATTAAAGAAGATCTTTATTTGATGGGACTAGAACCAGAGATGCTTTCAACAGAGATATATTACGGAAGAAGTTGATGACAAGTGGGACAAGCCGAGACAAACACTCCAACAGAAGACGCGGTACACTCTGGACAGAGAAGCGCAAACAGGCGCATTCAAAACGAATGAAGGAGTTATGGGCCCAAAAGAAGATGAAACTCGCTGCCAAATGCACAAAGGATTAATGTGGTCCTAGTTGGTCTCAACGAATAAATAATAATAATAATATAAGCGTGTGATATTTTATTGTTAAAGGTCTGCCTGGAACAGAAAGTTATTGATTAAAATTACATTCGCGGACTGGCATTAATTGGCGATGTGGGCAGTTACGTAGAAGAAGCACAAAACCATGACAGAAATCTGCCAAAGTATAGCAAAATCACTCAAAGAAGAGTACACAGATTTGCTTTACAGATTCCAAAGCAACACCGATGATATTAAACCAGCAACACCGCCAAAAATATGATTTTTTACTTCTTCATTAGTCAAATAACTGCTACTTAATGTTCCATTCTCATCAATTCCGGACAACCCATTCGTGAGAATGTATCGATCAAATAGGTTGGAACGACGAAGTACAATTTACGGTCATCTCGAAACTTTCAGAATTAATTAAGAACAAACTAATACGTAGGGCAAAGTTCTTTGTCAAACTAATGACAAAATCGTTAATTTTCAGTTTCAAGAAAGATATTAGTAAAGTAATTAAACGCCCGTCAAAAATGATAGAAATTTTATTGTTACGTAAAAGTTACTAAGAAATTTATAATTTCAAAAACGAATAACGACTGTTTATTTTATCGGTTTAATTCTTGATTATCTACGTTCGTGTAAACTTTATCCGAAGTTTTAATGAGTTTTCCTGTGTCTTACCTTCTTTCAAAAAATTGTTAAGTTATATTGTGGTGTGGTACTACTAATTACTACAGTGAAAAGAGCGTAAACATCGTATGCTCTTCTCCTTGCTTGAATTTCTGCATCCAATCGAACTAAATACACAAAAAGCAATATGAATATATTATTATTGTCGTATGCCAAGTACAACAAAAGACATGTACAATCAAATAACTATATCTGTACATTCAAGCCATCTTCTGGCATCTGGTCCAGCTTGATGCAGTGTGAGAAGACCTCCAGATAATCTTCTTGTTGGACAGTCCATCACAATGTGTTATACCAACACAGTGACACAACGCATCTTCACGGAGATCCCATTGATGCAATGTAGCATTGCACACTCCGTAACCTGTGCGAAATCTGTTCAATCGACACCAAAGACGTCTAGGCAAGTCAAACCCTGGAACACAGGTTGTCGGATCTTTTATAAGCTCACAATTGTGTGGGCTGTTTGCTTTTTATTCCTTTCTCGACTCTTCGTCCAAGTTAAAGTTGTTATGTCTGAGACTGGCTGCTTCCATGTAGGCTGGTCTCCTCGATTTTAAACGTGTGCGAGGCAGGTGAAGAAGGTCATCATGAAGAGGAATGATGCTGTTCTCCTCCACTCCTTCCAATTCTCTAAACAATATCGATTTTCTCCTCAAATGTAGTGGAGGAATGTTGGAAAGTACAGGCAGCCAGGATACTGGGGTAGACATGAAAATATAAACGAATGTCACTTTATAATTTGTTATATCTTTGCATCGCATTATATTTTTCACCTCTGCCCTTCACATCAATGTGCAGTTAATTCCACACCAAAAATTGCCTTTTTAGTTGGTTTCGCAGTCACACTACCTTTTAACAAAATAAGTGCAAATAAAATTAAATGCAGTTATATATTTTAATATATAAAATTGCCAAGCTATTGAGGTGACGTCCATTCTTCTGCCGCAATGGCTTTCATTAGATTTTAAAGAAAATAATGAAGTAAAACATGGACTGGTAAACGACACCAACACTTGATTGTTTAGTCATAGCGAAAATATACAAAACGTTGATAACTGTATCTAGGATTTTACGAGTGTTCATGTTAAATGTTGGCAAAGAATATTGGAATAGTTAGTGCTCATAATATATTTCTTTGTGTTGGCCAGTTTTGGAGTACCCTGTAATACTGTATTTTGTGAACGAAGCAATTTTGTTTTTCGGATGTTATAAGCATCGCATTAATTACTAATAGGAAAGTGGTTACACATCCCATTACTAACGAGGAAGAACTATGTTTAGGCCCAATTATTATTAACGAGGCCTTAGTAACTTTTACTTCATCTCAGATTGGTAATTAATAGCATAGTTAAGGAAATAATAACTAAACACGTGCGTTTACTATGCTACAAATAACTCTTGATCTGAAATTGCCTCCCAGTTTCTGGATAGAAAGAGAACTTTTCTAAACCATACTTTCCTTATGAAAAGCCTTTTATTTGATTTTGTTACTATCCAGGTAATGAAGATCAACATTTTAAGTTATGGTATGATACAAATAACCCCCTGATAAATAGGGTGCAATAATAATAATTTTATAACGTTGCACATCGAAAGAAAAATGTGTCACCCTTTGCTCTCATAAAGCGAAATCAGAAATCTGGTTGGATGAACCTGGATCTCCGGCGGTTTCCGCGAGACGCAACTTCAGAAATTGTCACTCATGTACTACCAACCACAGCACTTTTTAATCGTTCATTCCGTATGTATTGATTTTTGCGTAATATTTCGTTAATTTAAAATTCAGTGCGTAAGGGTCCAATTCCTTATTTATTGGAAAAATAAATATCCTTTAAAATTTCCGGTGACGTGCTAGTGGTGTAGACTTTTTTTACTTACCTCTATACCCAATACCGAGTTTAACACCACTTCTGAAAATATATTGTATTTTTAACTAAAGTTAAATTGCTTCTCTAAGATCAACACACAAGGTTTATTAATATTCACAAACAGAAAAGAATTATAATTTACTTATCTTTATACTATTACTTTTGCAATATATTATGCTAATCAAAACATAAGCATTGCAATTCATTTATATTGTTTCTTTTTAATGACTGCGGACTTATTTTCTTGAATATACAATTTATAACTAGATATCCATCCCGCCAGGATTGGATAGTCGTATTAATTTCAGCTTCTCAAGCCATCTTCTTTCCATCTACTCTTTCAGTAACTACAGATCCTCATTCACTTCCTTGGTCCGGTTTGGCTTTCTCTGGCCATGAAAAAGTTTTTTAAGGCCAAAGTTACTATGTATGGCCTCAATTATTTAATAACAAAAATATGTTTTAATAATAAATTACACGATTAGTGAGGTCATGTACCGCAAAAGTGGTTATGAATGATACAGATTCTGTGGCAGATGCACCTAGCATCGTGCATTCATGACCACGTCCCTGACCTAAATTTATCGAAGACTTCCAACGTCTTGCAGTGGAGCCAGAAGTGTATTATGCACACGATATGGATTAAATGTTTCAGTTCATTTATCACTGGGAAGAGCTAAAATACTAACAAGGCGACGTCAGTTTATAATTTCTGCAAACCTTACATTCTTTTTTTTTCGGAAGAAAAATTAAACTCTGAAAATTAAATCCAAGTAGCAGATTTTAAAATCAGAAAAAAGAAAATAAATACACAAATCTATTGATTCCAGCAGCAATAGCACTACGAGAACTTGGTGAGAGCGCCTGGAACTATGCGTTAGACTGGTCAAGTCTTCTAGGGCCTATAACGTAAATACAAAACACCACAACATAGCTTTTACTGTTATTTCATCCAACAACTAACTTTAAATGGGGCATGGTTGAGATGGAAAATAGACACAGCCACTTCTGAAAGAGTTTCTACATCTTTTTAATATTCAATAGATTCATGCTCTAACGACAAACGAATGGCTTCGAAACAGAAAGCAGGTTTTCGCATGTTGCAGTTATAAGGAATAAATCACTCAAAGTGACAAATAGCAGGATTCTAACCATTGTAAGAGGACTTTGTGGCGACGAATGAACAGTAAAATATACATACTGTTAGGGAGACTAATACTTCTCCACGTGAAAGAGGGAAATATTCGCTGCACCTCCCGTGGGATACGTGATTTGTGTAAGCACAGAAGGGAGAAAGTCTGGGGTCATTATTCCTATTTCAGGGAAGAATAGTGTCCAGCAGACGAACTATTAGTAACCTGCAGGTGTAAACAGTGTTGAGTGCCGGTATAGAGTGCCCAAGTGCGCGGAACTGGTGAATGGGCCGCGAAACGGCTTTGTCACCTGGAAGTGACACTTATTACTGCCCTTACCCGGTGCGGATGAAGGAATTCAGTAGGTCTATTGTCACTATACAGTCCAATCAGTCATAAATAATATTGATAAATCTTTACTTTATCCATGGTAAATGGACCTTGTGCAAGTCTATAACTGTTTCGAAAAGAAGTTACTTTCGCTGATTGCCCTCGAGCACTCTATAACAGG
>JARYHS010000263.1:0-19478 GCA_031002005.1 Vandiemenella viatica | reverse complement strand
AAATACACCCAACACTCACCAGAGTTGAAGGGAAGAGGGCAGCATAGAATTCTATGAGTGGCTGCATCTAACGCAAGACCTGCGTGAGCTCAGCCACTTAATTCTCTTTACTTAACCCGAAATATTGTATTTCTTGTGTTTGTGTGTGTTTTGTGTAGCTGCTGCCCTCCTCCCCTTCAACTTTGGTGAGTGTTGGGTGTATTTTATCTGTCCTTTCCATAGAAATAAACGCTATTAAAATGAACGGACAACAAAATGCTCCTTACCTGATGCAGAATGTCTTGTCCCTCCATAGAGCAGGGTCGTGTGACAGACGCCTCCAGCGACTGCAGACATTCTGCATAACGTTCATCAACTCTTCAAATTTGAAATAAGACAGAATCCTGACTATTACCTCATCTGGAAGATTATGAAAACCCTTTCCTGAGGCAGGGGACTCCATCACAGGCAGCTGTGCAACCTAAAAGGACATAAATAATAACCTGCAACTAAAAGTCGAAATTCCAATGCACTCCTGAAAAATGATTGCACAAGAACAAGTTTGATCTAGATCAAGAAATAGTCAACAATTAACTGCCCATTTTTCTGTGGATATTAAATTCAAAGTCTGACCGATTATGAAGTTCAGCTTTGAAACAACAGAAAGGAAATAAGAGCTAAAGATGGATCAGCAAAAGATCAACACCAAACAAGTAGTGAATTAAACATTTACAAACACAATAAAAAAAACTACCTGATACAAATTTCTCAAACCTATTTTTATACCTGTGCTGCATTGGGTCTATAACCATACATACATATATATATATAAAAAAAACACTCACCTACAAATATTGTCACAAACTAAAATTTTATTAAGCTCGTGTATTTTTTATACCTCAAAATTACATTACAGTACCCTGTTCATGTTTTTGCTGTGGTGACAGCTTCACTTATTTTCTTATCTATCTTAAAATTTGCTAGTTACTTTCTCCCCACCATCCTCCCTCATCAAATTCATATATTTAATTAGGATTTTTTTTTGCTTGGGATTTACGCCTTGTCAACAGTGATGTCATTAGAGATGGGATAGGATTGGGGCAAAGAACAGGAAGGAATTCGGACATGGCCTTTTGAAGGAAGCATCCCGGCATTCGCCTGGAGTGATTTGGGGAAACCATGCAAAACCCAAATCTGGAGGCCCAGACGGGGATTCGAACCCACCTCCTCCCGAATGAGAGGCCAGAACATTAACCGTTCACCCACCATGCTCGGTTTTAATTAGGAAATAAAGGCACCATACAGCAGATAAATTAAGCACCGTTACCAGAGTTGAAGGTTGCCATAGCGTCATAGACGGGTGGACACACAGGTCGTTAAAATTTCTGGCTATATCACTCCATCAACAATAGAGCAAAGCTAAAGAAGCCTGACAGCTAAATGGAGGCTCAGACCACTGAGCATCGACTCGTTGCTATATGTCTATTATCTTACCTAAACCGTTCAGCAGGAGGCCTATTACATATTAGGCATATAGCAAATAACTTTTATAATCATTTTCAATACTAAGCACTTTTCATCTCGGAACATAACCTTGTCATGTGTCCATTATCTAGCTAAAACTATTTAGAAGGGGGCAAATCTCATATAGTTGTATAGTAAAGAACTGTTATAACCATTTTCTTAACAAGAAAGTGCTTTCCTCCTGTTTCTTCCACACTCTTTTTAACACCTTTCACCCAGCTGTGCCTTAGTCTTCCTCTGCGTCTCTTCCCTTTCAGCTACTGTACACGCCCAGCATCTTCCTTGATGTATTTTCCTCTTCACATGACCAAACAACTGTAACCTTTCATGTGTAGCCAAACAATGTAAGCCAGCAACATTCTTTTATTAGATGTGTATGTTCTTGGTAATTGCTGCAGAAGCTAGATCTACCTACTGAGTACCAGGATCCCTTGGACAGACTGATGAGAGCGTGATTTATAAAAGAAAATATAATGTTGGCAGATTAATAAGTGAGAAGTGGATAACATTAATGAAAGAAGGGGACTGGTAATAATAATAATAATAACAGAAAGGACATAAAATGCCTTGCTTTTGCAGATGATCTAACAGTAATTACAGGAACTGTTGAGGAAGCCAAACATGCTGTTAAGAAGCTACTTGAGGTAGCCACCAAAACCGGCCTCCAAATCTCTTACGAGAAAACACAATATATGGACTCCAAAAGCCACTCGTGACCAAATACAGCACTATTAAACAAGTTAAACACTCTAAGTACTTAGGAGAAATTATTAGGAATACTGCAACTGAGAAAGAAGCCCACAAAACCCTCACGGAAAAAACTGTGAAAAGCGTATACAATTACTTGGAATACTTTCCACTAAAGCCAAACTCCATCACTACCACACCGTCGTTCTTCCAGGAGCACTGTTTGCTACGGAGACATCGTCATTAACGGTAAATGTCAAAGGAATCAAAAAAATAGAAAGACAGATACTGAGAAAAATATTCGGCCCCAAGATGCAAGATGGCATCTGGATGCATAAGAGCTCAGAATTGTATTCAATGACCAAACAATTCACCTCCCTCACACGGAAAAGACGCGTGAAATACTACGGACATACAGCACGAATGGAAGAGTCACGACTGACCAAGAAACGAATCCCAAAACACCAAAGCACGCTGACTTATAGAAACCCAGAAGGACCTCGCAGAAGCCAGCCTAGACCCACTGACGTCTTCACGCAGTATATATAGACAGTTAATCACTTCACATAAATTTGCCCCCAAGAGCCCAACATCAAAAAATCTGAAACTCAAAAATGCATGGACACAAGAGACGTCAAGCCCACAGCGAAAGGATGAGGAGGTTTGGGGAAGATAGGAAGAATAAGTAGGACAATTAATGGTCACACGCACTCCTTAGTGGAGTAAACAATGAAATAAATAAATAAAACGTTGACTGAAATTATATCGAATTAAGTGAAGCCAGGCAGTGAAATACGACTGTTGGTGAGTGAACAGTTTCACTGCTAACGCTGAGTGGCCTATCACCCAGTCACGTCACACAGTCAACCACTGCAAATTTTTCGTTGACCCAATAACTAAAACTTGCACAAATCACATCAAGTCTTATCGGTCACAGTTGATGCGACAGTGGGACGTCATGGGTTCACAAATAGTCGAGGAACACTTGGATCATTTCATATGGACACATATCTATGGCAAGAAACCAAATACAGAATTCTTAATATCACCCAACACACTGCGGAAACATATCATCAGTAACACACTATGCATTGCTAAATTTATGAAGTATAATGTACATCTTACGCTCTCTTTATTGAAAATAATTTTGGTTCGAGCGCAACGCCAGGGACCCAAGAAGGAAATGTGCTAACGGTCTGTAATTTACTACACACATTCCTAAATGCATATTATTCCATAAAATGCTGTATGTGAAGCCATCAAGCATATGAAAAATGTATAAAGTTTTTTGAAATCTGGCTAGATCGTAACAAGTTATCACGCAATAAATGTTATTCACAGCCACGTTATTACATGTTGAAATTTTTCTGCATGTTTCTTCCCTTTAACTATTGGTCCAGGCTGCATTTAAACCTAACCACAACTTCTACTAACAAAAATTTAAACTAACTTAAATTCTCTGTATCAAACAGCCGTTATGGACATTTACAATTTATCTGTGTGTGGCGACATATTGGATTTCAAATGCTAAGATATATTCCATGTCAGCCTACCTTCCTGGCTAAAACATGGCGCTACCATAACAGATGTTTGATACAGAGAATTAAAATTAGTTTAAATTTTTGTTAGTAGCAGTTGTGGTTAGGCAGAAACGCAGCCTGGACCAATAGTTATGGGTAAGAAACACACAGAAAAATATTAACATGTAATAACGTGGGCGGGAATAACATTTATTGCGTGATAACTTGTAACGATCTACCCATATTTCAAACAACTTTACACATTTTGCATGCATTTGACGGCTTCACATACAGCGTTTTATGAAATAATATGCATTTAGGAACGTGCCTATTAAATTAGACCCAGTAGTACATTTCCTTCTTGGGGCCCTGGCGTTGCGCTCGAACCTGATTTTCCTCAGAGGTTTATGAAACGCCAATTGTGTTCTGTTGAGAGAATATCAGTTTTTGAAGACAAAAATAAAAAAAAATAAAAAAAAATAAAAAAAAAATTGCCATTAAATGTTGACTTACTATTTGTAGTTAAAATTAATAATTGGGAAACGAGTTTAAACAGATAAAAGTATTTTCAAAATAAATCTTGTGCAGAATGCTTAGTAAATTTATTTAAAAATGAAATGTGCCTTTTCCTACCAAATTCATTAGTGAGTAAACAGTCATTTGCAGTAAGTTGAATGCAGCCTGGACCACAGTAATAGCGATAGATACGACATAAAAATTGGATGTCCGCAATATGATGTTCTATCATCCAGGCTGCCTTATGTCTTAAACACTAAGCAATATATTCCTACAGCAATAGTGTAAAATTAACGAGCACCGTAAGAGAAGTATTATCAGTACTGAACCAATAATGATCACATCTAGAACTTCTCGAAATTGGCTTACGCGATAGCAAAAGTATTTTCACATTAAATATTGTCTATCGAGTTTTAGAAGATAAAATAATGTATTTTCAAGTAAATGTTTAACAAGTTAAAATATATGCATTCAAACGTGAAATGTAGCTATTAATGCGCAGCCAATAATGCGTCACGACCAATCAGAAGCGGCCATCAGCCGTGAATAGGAATGCGCGCAGCTAAATAATACCAACAAAAATTCCTTCTGCTGCATTCAATTACAGACGGTTCACCCAAAATAAAGAAATGTGTTTCCGTTTTCCATAGCTACAAAAACAAACTCGCAATTCGGTGGTACTTCTGCTTGGTTCTCCCGCCTAACGCAAAACCATGTATTGATGATTAGCTTTCTGAACTACGAGGTATTAGTTTATTATTTATTTATTTATTTATCAATCTTGTTCCATGGATCCCTGCTGAGGAAATACCTCTGGGATGTGAAACATGTCATTGTTGATACATATACACATAATATGAGTCATATCATAGTAAATATATACATATTTTACAAATACAAGAAATAATAATAAAAATACATTTTTGCAACTGAGTTTTGCAAACGTCGTAATGAGTACAATTAATTATTTTCTTCAAATTCTTGAATGGAGTAGAAGGAGTTGCCAATAAGATAATCTCTAAGTTTTTGTTTGAATACATCTTTATTATCTGAAAGCTGTTTTATACGATTAGGTAGTTTATTAAACAGATGTATCCCAGAATAATTAACTCCTCTTTGTACTAATGACAGAGATGTTTGTGTTTTATGCAAGTTATTTCTGTTTCTTGTATTGAAACTGTGTACCTGTGAATTAGGTGTAAACAGGTTAAAATTTTCTATGACAAAGCTCATGAGGGAATATATATACTGAGAATACATTGTAAGAATATTGAGTTTCTTAAAGAGTTGTCTGCAAGAAGTTCTTGGTTTTACCCTACACAGAAACCTAATAGCTCTTTTCTGTGCTATGAAAACTTTTTTACTTTGTGAAGAGTTTCCCCAAAAAATTATGCCATATGACATTACTGAATGAAAATATGAGTAGTACACCTGTTTCATTAATTCTAGATCTGCTGTTAGAGAAAGTGTTCGTATTGCAAAGGTGGCACTACTTAACTTTGCCAGTAGTGTAGTGATATGATCATGCCAACAGAGTTTCTGATCTATTTTAATACCAAGAAATTTTATACTCTCTGTTTCTAAGATTGTGTTGTTTTTATAGTTTATACATATATCTGGTTGTGCATAGTTTTTTGTTTTAAACCTAATATAATGTGTTTTTTCAAAATTTAATTTTAATGAATTTGCCTTAAACCAATTTGCTACTACTCTAAGTACTTCATTTACATTAAATTCTATAGTACTGTTTGGTGTTTTACGCACAGTCAGGTTAGTGTCATCTGCAAATAAAACACTCTTAACTTTGTCGGATAAATTTCCAGGAAGGTCATTGATGTATAACAGAAAGAGGAGGGGACCTAAGACAGAGCCTTGTGGAATTCCATGTTTTATTTTCTCCCAGTCTGATGAAGCATCTTTACTTATTTTAGAATCAAAAATTGAAACTTTTTGCATTCGGCTTTCAATGTATGGTTTAAACCATTTACCTGCGGTCCCAAAAATACCATAGTATTCCATTTTTTTCAAAAGTAATTCATGATTTACACAGTCAAATGCTTTTGCAAGATCACAAAATATTCCTACAGGATTCATTTTATTATTCAGTTCCTCACATGTGTTATTTAAAAATGAATATATAGCCATTTCTATGGATGATCCTTTTTTGAACCCAAATTGTGAATTAGTTAGGATATTATAGTTAGGATATTATAGTGTGTAACATGTTTTATTACTCTTCTATACATGACTTTTTCAAAAACCTTTGAGAATGTTGAAAGTAATGAAATGGGACGATAGTTGTCTACACATGTTACTTCTCCTTTTTTAAATAATGGTTTTACAACAGCATATTTTAGTCTATCGGGAAAAACACCTTGTGTTAAGGATTCATTACAAATGTGAGCAAGTACATGACTGATACAGTCTGAACATCTTTTCAGTAATTTACTTGAAATATTGTCATAGCTGGAAGAATTTTTAGGTTTTAATTGTTTAATGAGTTTATTTATTTCTGAGACTGTTACTGGTGGCAATTTCATCTCCACAAAGCTATTTGGGAAAGCAGTCTCAAGAAGCCTTAGAGCACTATGTGGGGATTGTTTTTCTATGCCTAATTTATCTACTACTGACGTAAAATGTTTGTTAAATATTTCACAAACTACCCCTACTTCGCTATACACATATCCATTTTGTTCTATTTTTATGTCCTTAGAGTGATTTACAGTTTTTCCTGTTTCAGTCTTTATTATATTCCATATTGTTCTCATTTTATTGTCTGAATTTTCTATTTTCGCCGATATGTACCTGTTCTTGGCCTTCCTTATTACATTTCTTAGTATTTTAGAATAAAGTTTATAGTGAACTTTCAGCGCATAGTTATCCGATTCTCTCATTTTTAAATAAAGGTCCCTCTTTGTTTTACTAGAGATTCTAATACCCTTTGTTATCCATCCCATGCCCAGTTCATTGTTTGGAGTGTTGAGAATTTTCCTTTTTTTGAAACTACCTTCAAAAAGTGTTAGAAATATATTCAGAAAGGAATCAAATTTCGCATTAACGCCCTGCGCATTATATACTTCTAACCAGTTTTCATTGTTTAAGGTATCTATGAAGTGTTTTATATTATTTTCACTAATATTTCTTTGCAACATACGTGAAATTAGTATCATCTGCAAATGTAATTATCAATATAATTTTACTCTGATTAAATTGATGTGAAATAAATATAAAAACTATCTTTCTAGAATCATTACTGTACCACAGAAAGTTAACTGTTTCGTTCTTTTTTGTATTCAACCAAAATCAAAAAGTTGTAGAAAATCAAAATTTTTATCGCACACGCAAAAATACATTAACTGTAATTCGAAACAGAAATTAATAATAATGGGAAAAATAAAGATACACGTGCAACAAACAAAACCATCTTTCAGAAACACTATTCGAATAACACATTTCTCTACCTTTTACCTCTTAATGGGCACTTTTTTCACGAACAAATAAATATTTAAAGATTATACAATACCGTTTGATAATTTCACTAATCAACAGGATCACAAATACAGTACTAAATACAATCGTAACTAACAGTAGCCAGTGAAAAGAATCTCTACCTTCCGCCAGTGTACTTATTCAAATCCGTTATAGTCCCAACAAGGCTGCCAATATAACAGAAGAAAATAACTTAAAAAGACTTAATCACGTCCCTCCAAAGATATAATCGTGTAGTAGTGGCAGGTGTTAGCACGTATATTTTGTGTAATAATTTAATTTAACCAATCTGCAGGAGAATCACATGCAACTTTCCTCCTCGCATCACAATTTCGCTCCCATTGTGATAGCACGACTGTTAGTTGCATGCGCTTAACAATGGCTCCTTTTAATTTAATTTAATTGCAATAGAGCACAGGCTCCGGTGGCAATTTTCCTACACACCCAACTTCCCCCTATCCTGCACCCACCTACATTTGCCCTCTACAAATTTTATCTTTAAATTCTCTTAAAGTTTTCGGTAAGTTATTTATTATTCCCCTTGGTAACTCATTCGAATCCCTGACACCCTTACCTAAAAAAGAGAATTGTAAGGAACCAGACTGCGTACCGGGGCTGTAGTATCGCCTTGGTGCCTTAACTTACACTCTTGTAGACTCACAGTTCTCAGTAATACTTGCTTCAATTTGATTTGATTTAACTTGACCATGTAGCCAGGCAGGCCCGTAACTACCGCCGGGGCACTGCCCCGGGGCCCCCAAGCCTAAGGGGCCCCAAACTGATGGTTAAAAAATTATTTTATTTTAATATTTAATCTAACTTCTTATAAAATACCTAGCTAAAAGTTAATAATAAAAAAATCCATCAAAATGCTAGAGTAAATTTTTTGCGTGACCGTTTATACACTCCATAAGCTTCGCATGTAAAAGCAGTTCTAGAGCAGAATGTCGAATCGAATGCGTCATGTCGCGCCAGGTGCCTGCCGAGTGATGAGTTAAGTGCAGGCTGGGACGTTCAGTGAGCTAGTGCTACAATTTCGAGAATGAAAGAAGCTTCTGGCGAAAAGTTCTCGAAAGAATCCTAAATGTGACCTTAACACTTGCAACATGTAATCTCACATTTCGTGGATCTAGTGAAAAGTTAGAATATAGCAAAAGAGGAAACTTTCTCTCGATAGTTCAGCTCTTGTCAAAATATGACCCAGTAGGCCTACTGCAAGAATTGATTCAGCGTCCGCGAGGAACTGTGAAATACCTCAGTCCCAAAATTCAGAATGATTTTATAAACCTATTAGCCATAGAAATCAAAAATAAAATTACTGTTGAGCTTCAAAACTGCTTATTTTTTCATTGATTTTAGATACCACTCAAGACATTGCTAAAGTTGATCAGGTAAGTGAAGTTTACAGGTATGTCAAAAAGTTAATGATGAAGATTGGACACCTATTGATATCAAAATATGTGAAACTTTTGTATCCTTTAGAGAGGTAAAAGATCAGTCTGCCCAATTTCTTGCAGAAGAAATACTTACTTCATTGGAAGAGAAAAACTTTGATTTGACCAAATGTCGTGGACAAGGCTACGACGGGGCTGCAGTCATGAGTGGGGCGGCATACAGTGGAGTGCAGCAGCGTATTAAAGAAAAAGCCACACACACATACTTTGTGCACTGTGTTGCACATAACCTTAATTTAGTATTAAAGGATGCTGTGGAAGAACTAGAGTGGTCTGCCAGTTTTTTGAAACAATTCAAAGTGTGTATTGCTGTTTTGGTCATAGTAATTTGCGCTGGCAAGACTTGAAGTCAGTGTAAGACATCGAGGCTTAGACTGATTTACTGGAAACTCTTAATCCAACTCGCTGGGCTGTTAGGCGTGAGGCAGTGTATGCACTAAAACACAGGTTTTGTGACGTGTTGAAAAACCTTACCCACATAACTTTGACTTCCAGGAAAAGCAAGGAAAGAAATGAAGCACAGCAGCTAAAGAACAAACTTTAAAGTTTTGATTTTGTATTGCTTTTGGGAGTGCATGGTGAAGTTTTAAAGTCTCTCAACCTCGTATCAAAATCCTTACAATCTGAAACCATGGACCTGTTGTATGCAAATGAGGTATTGGGTAGTTTATTGTTTAGGATAATCGAAATACGATGAAAGTTTGAAGGACTTGTTTCTGAAGCATCAAATGTTTGTAGTCGATGGGGAATAAACAAAGAATTTCGCCAGAACAGACTGAGGAAAGTGAGTTGAGTAAACACGAGATATAATAGACTCAAAATCTTGTTTCCTACTCACTGTGTTCTATCGAATGGTAGACACAGTTTTTACTCAACTTGAAAGCCGTTTTGAAAGGATGAAAGCTGTTCTTTATTATTATTATTACTCCGCGATTCACTAAGAGTGTGTGGCGGAGGGGGCATTACACCTACTCAAAGGGAAATAGTTTGGAAGGGGGACACTTATCAAGTAATACAACCTGATTTTTAGCTAATGCAAGTGAAAGTTATATTAAAAAAAACAGTTGATTTCGTTAAAAACTTTCCAAATGATGTGAATCCATCCTTTTCTTCACAATTATGCTCAGCGAAAAATTCGTTAAAAAAAAATAAAAAAAAAATTTAAAAAAATGGAAAAATGAAAAGTAAATTGCTAATTATATAATAGTCGACTACAGTTGGCTTTCATCAAACTACCCAGATGTTTGCACAGCGTTATCGTGTATTTGACTGTTGATGTTACAGTATTTAAGGCTGAACGGTCCTTTTTTAAGCTTAACTTGATCAAGAATTACTTGAGAAGTACAATGGCTCAAGAAAGACTCAGCAGCTTAGCTTTGCTTTAAATTGAGAATGATCGAGCTCAACAAATCAACTTTGAGAAAGTAATTGATGAATTCGCTTCTTTGAAAGTTATGAAACAAATGTTTAAGAAATAATCAAATGTAGCTAATCTTTAATCTTTTTAATCTACACTACTTTCCATGCATCAGTTACTAATTCCTTATCTTTTAAGCCAAAGTATGCACTTTAACTAACTTAATCTACATCTATTGTACCTATAAGTTTAATCTACCTTAAACTTTTATTTAGAAAAGTCATATTTTAAATTATCAACTAATAGTATTCCACTAGTATAAAATTATTAAAAGTTACTGTTTTAAGTTTTTTATGTTAACAACAGTGTAGCAAATCTACATCTATAGCTATACTCTGCAATTCACAAATATTGTGTGTGTTAGAAAGTGCTAAGCACGAATCCTAATTCTGAGCATTCCAATCCCGAACAAAACGAGGAAAGAAAGAATAAATTAAAGTATCAGTACAGCATCTTATTTCTCTATCATATCGTTCCTGTCATTGCAACCTAAATAGGTTTGCGGAAGAAGTATTTCATTTTACTCGTAAATTAAAGATTTTCGCATTTTCTCCAACAAATTTCAAATGAAAATGACGTCGTCTGTCCGCCAAACAATCCCAGCCCAACCCACGTATCAACTCTGTGTCACTTACGTAAGGACTGTAACTAGCAGTCACGAATCGAGCGGCTCTCCTCTGTACTTTCTGTAATGTGTCAATCAGTCCCTTGCGATACGGATCCCAAACTCCACAGCAGTAATCCTAATGCAGACGCACTAGAGTTTTGTACGCTATTTCCTTTGTATGAGCATTACAACTTCTCAAAATTACGATCTATGAATCGTAGTTAAGAATTAGCTTTGCCTACGATGGAACTTATGTGCAAGTCCCATTTCATGTTGCTTTGTACTGTTACGCATAGATACATCAGGGAATCAACAGTGTTAACAGCTGAACTGTTAACATTGTACTCGTGAGCCAACGGGATCTATTTATTACTATTTTGCGTTGCCTTGCACTTTTTGCATTTAAGTGTAAGCTGCAATTTATAGCACCATTCTGAAATAACATCCAGATCGCACTGAATTTCTAAGCAATCGTCGGAGCACCTTACTTCCCTATAGATAAGTGAATCATCAGCAAACAATCGCATCCTGCAATTAACATTGTTACCGAGATTCTTTTATAAAAATTAGGAAAAGAACTTGTCCTATTGCTCTTCCTTGAGGACGCCCGAAGTAACATGTAGCATAGAAGAGGCATCCCCGTCTTCAACGACATACTGTGACCGATCACTTAGAAAATTGCGTATTCATTCGCAAATCTGATCAGATATACCGTTATGCTCGAATCTTCGCTAAAAGTAGGTTGTTTGGTACAGAGTTAAAAGCTTTCTGAAAATACAAGAAAATTGCATCAACTTGTGAACCAGCATCGATAACTTTCATTACGTCAAGCGAAAATAGGGCCAGTTGCGTTTCACACGATCTGTTCTTCCAAAATCCGTGTTGGTTTGCTGTAAGTAACTCGTTTTCATCTAGAAACACCAGAACGTTAGAGCATATGACATGCTAGAGAATTCTGTTGCAAACAGATGTTAGAGATATCGGTCGAAAATTCCTAAGATCCCTCCGATCTCCTTTCTTGAAAACGGGGAGGTATTTTAATATTCTTCTAAAGATTTGCGAAATATATCTGTCGGAAATGGTTCTATTTCTTCCGCGTATTCCGAAAATACTCTTACTGGTATACCATCGGGATCCCGGCGCTTTCCCCCCTTCAGGAGCTTTAATTGCTTTATAATTCCTACACTATCAATTTTTTCCTGGATCCATCTCAAGTTCTGCACGCCATGGAAAAGCGAGGATACTTTCCACGTTTTCGTCACTGAAAGAATTTTTAAATTCAGTGTTAAATACGGTAGCCTTGTCGCGGCAATCTTCAACTTCCCGACCGTCTTGTCACTAACACTAACTTTTTCTCATAGGACCAAAATTTCTTTGGGTTTTCGTTGAGGCTTTGGAAAGTGAATTGCAACGAAAGTCATTAAACGGCCTCGCGCATCGTTTTCTTAACATGTCCTCTTGTCTCACCTAACTTTTCTAAATCACTCCACACATCGTCCTTCTTGAGCGTGCATGTATCTTCCTTTGCTTTTTAAGTAACCATTTAACTTCACGTGTATACCACGGGGAATCGTTCCATCCCTGATTGTTCTTTTCTGTATTATATGGGTCCATACCTTCCCTGACTATACGCAATTAATCCAAGCCACATCTCTTCAACCGAGCCTCTTCCTTCTATAAAAGTAATATAATTATTCCTCAAAAACGTTCTTAAACTCTCCTTTGGGTACCTTTTAGAACCTGTAAACGATCGTTCTTTTTTTTTTGCGCGCGGGCTATTAATTTTAATGTAGCAATTTTACTTCAGCTTTGTGATCACTTATTCCCACGGTGGTAGAAATGTCAGTGAATAATTCAGGCCTATTTGTAACGAGAATATCTAAAATGTTTTAGTTATCGTTGCGGCACAGCGTTGGTTCAGTGTCAAGCCGCCCAAGGTGAAGATCTGAGAAAAGGTCAACGAATAATTTCGCATGATGTTTTATCCCTGCCACCAGTAACCTGGTACGTAATTAATCCAGTCGATATGCGGAGGGTTGAAGTAACCTCCGAGTATTACTGCATGATCGGGAAATTGACAAGCTATATTACTTACATTATTCCTTAAGGCCTCAGAAATAGTTACATCTGCATCTGGCGGACGATAGAAAGACCCTATTAAAAGTTTTGTCCTAGCTACATTTAGTCTAATCCATAGGATTTCACAGACCGTATCGATATATATTTCGTTACACGACAGGTGTTTACTAACAGCTATAAATACACCACCACCATTAGAATGCAACCTATCCTTACGGAAAACGTTCATGCTATTGTTAAAAATTTCTGCTGATATTATATCTGGTTTTAACTAGCTTTCAGTACCTATTACAATATCTGCTTCTGTGCTACTAATAATGCTTTCAAGCTCATGCTGCTTATTACAAACAGTTCTACAGTTAATAACGAGAATTTTAACGGTCGAGACTGATTTACGCTACTCCTAACATATGATGTAGAATTTAGTTGGGCTGCCCGTAACTGTAATCCCAGTTTCGAGTCTTCCTCCCTCAGTCTAAAAAATCTCCCAATGCACTCACACGGCCCCTACCACCCGTGTAGCCGATTCACGTGTGTAGTGCACACCTGATCTATCCAAGGGAACCCTACACGACTCGACCCCAGGTCGAAGATCATGGAATCTGCAGCCATGATTGTTGCAATAACGCCGCAGTCTCTGGTTTAGACCCTCTCAGAGGTCCACAGTCTGTTCTATAAACAATGCGGCAGATAGTTAACTCAGCCGAAGTCTTGCGGTCGTCAACCACAGAGCTCACCCTATGAGCAAGCCGCCGGAAGGAAGAGAGGATACCCTCCGGCCCTAGGTGGCAAGCATCATTGGTGCCGACATGAGCTACAATCCGCAGCTGGCTACACCTTGTCCGTCCAGGATGGCCTGTTCCACATCTTGGACAGACCTCCCGGAATGCACAATGAATGGATATTAGATTTCATCCCCGACCTATTCGCCATTTCCCTAAGGGGCTTGTAACATAACAAGCGTCTGCACC
Source organism: Vandiemenella viatica (assembly GCA_031002005.1). Lineage (NCBI taxonomy): Eukaryota > Metazoa > Arthropoda > Insecta > Orthoptera > Morabidae > Vandiemenella > Vandiemenella viatica. Next base: position 5,235 of record JARYHS010000263.1, on the reverse strand, counting down.
AGATGTCGGCAGCAGACGATGCTTGTTAACGATGTATTATCTTTGAGTACTAGTAAGTCAGTCTGTCTCTGACCGCCGGACGAGATTGTTCGCGCGGAGGCACATTTCGGTCTAACAGTTTGGAAATTGTTACAGACTCAAGTAAAGTATTAAAGTGATTTATGTAAGCGTGTGATGAATAGAATTTGTGATTCGGAAGAGAACATTTTTTCTTAAAGTGGCTACATGTGGTGAGAGGAACTTTAATCAATGTGGTAGATCATTTGTTGTAGAAACTCTTTATCCTACGAACTTGTAATCTTCGGCGAAGTTCGATAGCTTATTTAAAATCTCATATTTGGTGGTGGTATTTTTCCGTTGGGTGAGATAGCTGCATCTTAATTATTACAATAAAGTCACTTTGTGTGAAGTTACATATAAACTGTTGAACTGTTCCTTTTATCTAGTGAACCCAACGCTCGAAATTTACCTAAACCTGGCGACCGCGGCATAAGAACCTTTTTTTTTATCTGTTTAATGAACTTATTTGTGTTTCTAAGTAAGTGACTGTGGGCTCCAAATCAGTATGCAAGATTTAGCCCAACAACTTAAAACTTTTTTTATTTGTAGCCTTGCAGGCTCAATGAACCGCCTAATGTTGGAGCTACCTACCACCAGAATCTCCTTCTGTGGCATATTTTACCATGTATTTTTAAAGTGTGATTTTATAAATTTTTAATAAACATACACTATTTTTGAATATTGTACGTTTGTAAGTATTTTGCTTTTGTATTATTCACCTTATTCTTTTTGCAACCATACACACTGAATATTTAATTTCCAAAACTTTTATCGTAAAATTAATCCATTTAATAATTTGTTAATTGTATAAGCTAGATAAATACTTGAACATTTGGCTTAGTGAACCTTTTGTAGCTAGTTTTGTTACCATTGCATGGATCAATAGATAAAAACCAATTTTTGTCGAATTGGAATAAACTCCCCTGCATATAAAATGAAAGAATTGTTGAGGGGCCCAACTATGAAGTATTGCCCCGGGGCCTCCAAGTTTATAGTTACGGCCCTGCACAATACCTTCTGAAGTTTCTACAACAACGTGTTTGGCAGCTTATCAAATCTGCTAACCAATTTCTTTTCCTGTTTCTGATTACGATATAGGAAAAACTGACTTAACGTGGCTAACAAGGAAATCATCAGACGTATTTTCGCCCTATACGTTTTTGGTACAGTAATTTCTTCACATAAAACCCAGTTTTTGAGATAATCGCATACGAAAAATTCCAACGATTGTTAAATACTAGAATTATTGTATCCTAGTTGCAAGGGATAGCATGATCTAGACGCTAAGATATTTGATTCGTGGTTAATAGTCTGGGATTCGATTCCATTTATTACCGTTTACTTTTATTTTCAAAAACCACTAAACATTATTTTCTATTTTAACTTCTTTCAGAAATTTCCATTGCGTGAAATAATAATTAAAACATAACTCATCACATTCAATATATAAACAATTTTTATTACAATGCCGTGTCCATAAAATAAAAGTTGGTTAGTTTTCGGTTTCCTATCTTTAATATACGTATTTGTGAGGGTTAATTTTCATAAAAACATTTAAAACCAATTTACCGTTGCCAGCAAGCGTATTCGATAAATACCACTGTGCGGTATACACATGGTATATTTTTTATTTTTTAATAATGAATTTTAAAAACAAACGTTATTAACATTGCGGAAAATTTGTCTCTATTCAGTCAGTTTCATACCACACCAAGGATGATAAGCCATATGGCGGAATACGGACACAGACATTTGATGTATGACTAAAGAGTATATTTGAATCACGTCTTCGAGTGAATAAATTTATTGTTATAATTTCAATATTGCTGGTGTAAAGAAAGAATAAAATAAACACTGCATGGTTGACATACAGGCGTACACTGCGGTAGAATTATTTTCAACGTGCAAGGTCATGCCACAGTTTGATTGCAATGATTTCATCCTATAGCGTCGAGTCTATTTCTCCAACTGATGAATCAATAATCAATACAAAGTTATTCTTTACAGTATATGAAAACAAAATGTTATTTGAAAATTCTTTTTATGTTTCTATCGTAAATTTCTCAGATTTTGAACAAGCTATTATTACCTTTTTGCATTTATTACCTAATTCTCCTACTCATTTTGGATGATCTAGGTATATTATGTATTTCGTTAAAAATGTTACTTGATCTGACAGAAGTACAGAATGAAAAAAAAATAAAAAAGGATACCCATTTTTTTAAAAAATTAAAATAAATAGCGCCTCACATTGTATTTATTTACGAGAAACGAATAAACAATAAATTTCTGAAAAAATTATGCTGTATGTAATGTTTTTTTGTAAATATTATTTCACGCAATAAAAGAATGTAAATAATTCTGACATGAGCGGCCTGGTGTCACAGTAGCTAAGGCTTCTGACCACTGATCGAAAAGACTGCGGTTCGAATCACTGTCAAGGCGGGGATTTTCATTGGTCCTTAACCCGACCGTCACCTCTGACAAAGTTTAAAGTGTGATGAGAAGTACGTCGAAACGCTCCCGTGGTTCGGATTCCACGTTAAGCTGTAGGTTCCCTATACTCGGTAGGACTACCGGGTTGGGTTAAGGTGGGTACGACAGGGGAGGAATGCTCACCCAATAGAAACCTTGTCGCGAGGTTATTACGATCACACGTAATTATTATTAATATATTTTGAAATCATATAAAAATGATGGACAGTCATTTTTTTTTTTTAAATCTTTTTCAAGTGGAACTTAAACCGTGAGAAAATGTTTTGAGGCAAACGTCATAATGAATAGACCACACTGCGTACTGCGTAATTATGGTATTAAACAGCTATTTCAATTTTTCACATGTGAAAATCTCGTAAGCTTGGCTCCATTTGAAGGAATGACTGTACTAGAGACATATGTGATGAATAACCTTCAACATATATTCGGGACGTCTAAGTCCGTTCTTAACATATCTAACAGTCTCCTTGTAGGTTAAAATAGTGAGTTCTTATTCGGTGAGTTGCTGCGGAATGCTGAGATAGCATAATTGCCTGGCGTTTTCGGAGTTAGCTTGTTCGCATTCCGGTGGGTACAAAGAGTTTCCATCAATTGTGAGTTAGCGAAGATAGAGATCCACGATTAAGGATAACAATCACGCAGTGGTTTTTTTCAATTCCGCGGGATTTTTGCGAGATTTGCGTGTATCCTGAGGGATTGGCGCTTACACTTTTTCAACTCATATTTTTAAAACATAGTTATTTAAAGTGTTAACAAATGAAATAATAAGCATCTGTTAATTAAATTAATAAATCAATTTTAATATTAAATGATGAAAATTAATAGTTAACAATATTTTAATTGGCAAAATGACAGTAAAATTTTTAGTCGGTCTTAAAAATATTTCCAGCATTACATTTTCTAAATCTAAACCAATTTTTAAATAAATAATCAAAAATGCAAAATATTCAGTCTTAGGTGATATTATGTACCTTACAATACATAAGTTTGAAAACATGGTATGCATAATGGCCAAGTCACCAGAGTTTTTGTGTTATTATTATTGTTCTAAACAAACCATTTATAACACCGAAAGAAAGAATTCCATTTCACAAAGTGAAGTAAATATACTCTGTAAAGTGTAGATCTGGCTCAAAAAAATATCTCATAACTTTTTGTCACTGCACGAGCACGAGACATGGCCTATTTTTACGAGAATTGTTTTGTGGGAATCATTATTATGTCTCCTGATTTTGAATGATCTTGTAGCTGATTCATTGTTATGAACAGAAACTACTCCTCAAGAAGTAAACGTTCAAGTATTTCAGTTTTATTCTAAGAGGCATAATAACTTTTTTAGAGGGCAAATTAGTCTTTTATGTAAGAAAGGAGACTTTCTCGGCGTATGACTGCTATGAAGTCCTCGCGTGTGTATCACCGGATTACGTTGTAAAAACACGGAATTTCACATGTGAGGAAAACGGCGGAGGCTGCCGTAGAAGTAATAACAAGGACTTGAAAGGACGCATGCTATTCACTCAAAAATAACATATTATGGCGATTGACCAAATCATCCCAAGAGGAATTAATCGAAAGGCAGAGTGCCACATGTTAGCAAGCGGTTTTCGTCAAAGAACATGTGTTTAAAATGCAATGATGCGGCGGTCGAGACAACACTAAGTCAAAGGATATACAATTTCCTTTTGATAACTGCTAAATAAATAAGTATGCAATTGTTAATTTAAAATAACATTAGTTTCGTATCAACGAATAATCAGATTTTCTGCCGCAAATACAGGAAGTTGTCACAATTACTTTATCTGAAAATACAAATGACGTGTGCGACAAATAAAAAATACTAATTATGTAGTAAAAATATCGTACTAAATAGGCAACAGAACTCAAATTATAGAAATGTGTCCTCAACGTAAGTTTTAATGAATACGTAAAAGTGGATCTATTTACTTGCAAATTACGAAGGTTGACAATAATAATAATAAATTAAAAAAACGTTTATTCATACCATTCAAATGCCAACTGCAAGGGTACAGGCGAACAGTGCAATACATCCTACATATCATAGAGACCGAACGGGGTGGCGAGTCACGCAGACTGATACACGTTTTCGCCGTATTTTGAGGATTGCGGATCCGCTTAAGTTTGTGCAGGATCCGCCAGACTGTCTAATGACGCGGAATCCCGTGGGTTTGCGCCAGTGAGATTGAAGTAATGGTATATGAAACTATTGATTCGTTCATCCAATGGAGAGTATCCTTAAGAAGTATTATCCAGTCTCTTGTCTTCCATCCTCAACACATCAAACAACACACACACACACACACACACCAACAATCGAAACAGTCTCATCCCGGAAAGCAGAACCGAACAGTACCGTTCACCAATCATGTCAATACATTTTAAAAATATGCTAGATTTCTTTGATGATTCTTGTGTTTTCGATTATATTTTTGTGTAATATAATTAAAAAGAAAATGGAATTAGGAAATGCTCTGTTCCCCTAGTCGTATACAAGCAGCGCTCTGGTATTTTCGAGGGATGAGTTGCTGTTAAGACAGTTCACTTGATGCTATCACGTCAGCTATGATGACGGCAGACAGCCAAAAAATATATCATAAGGCTGCAGTGCATCTGGAATGAAAACACTCTCAACAGCAGCTGTCAAAACGACAGCTCACTTCA
>JARYHS010000262.1:0-14229 GCA_031002005.1 Vandiemenella viatica | reverse complement strand
ACTGTTTAGTCATGTACCTGTACCTATATCTATTAGTATCTACATCTACATTCATACTCTGCAAATCACAAACATTGTGGGTGGCTGAGGGTGCTAAGCACCAATCCTAAACCCGCCCATTCCAATCCCGAACAGTGCGAGGAAAGAAGGAATACATATAAGTATCAGTACGATATCTTATTTCTCTAATCTTATCCCTCCGGTCATTGCGATCTAAATAGTTTGGCGCAAGAAGTATTTCATTGCACTCGAAATTTGAATTTTTTCGAATATTCTCCAATAAATTCGAACGCAACTACGTCGTCTGTATTCCACACTATCCTAGCCCAATGTATGTATCATTCTGTGACGCTTTCATAAGGGCCGTAGCAACCAGTCACGAATCGAGCGGCGCTCCTCTGCACCCTCTAAACTGAGTCAATCAGAACCTTGCGATACAGATCCCAAACCCCACAACAGTAATCTAGATGCGGACGCACTAGTGTTTTATATGCTATCTCCTTTGTTTGAGCATTACAATTCCTCAAAATGCGACCTATGAAACGTAATTTAGAATTAGCCTTGCCTACGACGGAAGTTATGTGAATGTCCCATTTCATGTTGCTTTGCACTATCACCCCCAGATACTTTACGGAATCAACCGTGTCAACAGCTGAATTGTTTATTTTGTACTCGTGAACAACCTGATTCTTCTTGTTACTTATCCGCATTGCCTTGCACTTTTTGCAATTAAGTGTAAGCTGCCATTTACGGCACTAATCGAAAATAGCATCCAAATCGCGCTGAATTTCTAAGCAATCGTCGGAGCACCTTATTTCCCTATAGATAACCGCATCGTCGGCAAACAATCGCAACCAGCATTTGACGTTGTCACCTAGATCGTTTATAAATATTAAGAAAAGAAGTGGACCTATTACACTTCCTTGAGGAACGCCCGAAGTAACATTTATCTTAGAAGAGGCTTCCCCGTCAACAACGACATACTGTGATCGACCAGTTAGAAAATCACGTATCCACTCGCAAATCTGAGCCGAAATTCCGTAAGCTCGAATCTTCGCTAAAAGTCGGTTGTGTGTACAGAATCAAAAGCTTTCTGAAAATCCAATTAAACTGCATCAACTTGCGAACCTGCATCGATAACTTTCATTATGTCGTGGGAAAATAGGGCCAATTGTGTTTCACACGATCTCTTCTTCCGAAATCCATGTTGACATGGGGTAAGTAAAGCGCCCCACACACTTACAGTTTATCTGAAGGCACTGAACTGTCAGTTTATCGTAGTTGGACACGATCGTAGACTGCAGGTATTGCGTAACTGTCAGTGTGTGGATTGTTGAGATCCGGGGCCTGAACTGCCAGCAGTCCACAGTTAACAATCTTTGAAGTTTACGATCTCAAGGTCAAAACGAGCACACACGAGCAGTTGGACTGCAGTCACCGCGCCTGACAGATACGTTTTTCTTTGCCTGACGACAGGCCACAGATCTTTCGCGTGGTTTAATCTGTTTTGGACTGTAAGGAAAATGGACATCAAACCGCAATCATTTCCTCATTTATTGAATTATATCGGCAATTTCCATGTTTGTGGAAGGTAAAAGATGAGTCATGTGCAAATAAAAAAAGACCCTGACGCTTCAGAACTGTCACAGTTTTTGATTTTAAAAAAATGCAATAACTAACTGTGTACAGAATTGAGCGTATTCTGTCTATATTTTGGTTATAAGTTACATTTTCTATATATTTCTATCTTTTCCGTGGTTTACTATAATATAAAAAGTTACTGAACAATAAACAAAATAAAAATTATTCTTACCTGCATGTAAAAATCCTTGAGAGTCTGGTAAATGAAATTTGGCTGTTTCTGGTATTATCATTATCGAAGGAAACTTTAAATCTTCAAAACTCTGACCCGTAGCCAAAAAGGTGATTGTCGGTCTTTCTTCTGCAGTAATTGCTTGGCGCATTCGGGTGTCTGCCTTTGTGATGAATGGGCTAACTAAACTTAACAGTTCATTGAAATTTTCGTCACTCATTCTTAAGTAATTAATTAAGTCATCCGTATGTGATTGTCGTAGTTCACGCAACAATGTCATGTGGGAACGATTACTCCTTTCTTGCAACCACTGTTTCATCCAAAACCTCTTTTTGCGTTCCGGTGTTGAAAGTAATTACATTTTATTCAAGATCGCAATCGCACAGCGTTTTATTCGTAATAAAATGCGACCCATTATGAACGTGAATTATGTTAATGAAAAAGTGAATTTAAAACGCGCGAGTTCGAATGACAGTCCGCTGGACTGAAGTTAAAAATCTTCAGTCCACTGGCCTGAAGTTTACGAACTCTAGTGTGTGGGCAGCACACAGTCCATGGCCTGTACAGACCACCGCCTACAGGCAGTTGTCGTTTATGTGTGTGGTGCTTTGAAATTTCAGCCTACAATTCTTCGTCACAGGCATCGGCCTGCAGTTCGTCTGTAAGTGTGTGGGGCGCTTAACTCGTTCTCATCTAGATACTTCATTATGTTCGAGCATATGACATGTTCCAGAACCCCTGATGCAGACCGATGTTAGAGATATGGGTCGATAATTCCTAGGATCACTCGGATCTCCTTTCTTAAAAACGGGAATTACCTGGGCTATTTTCCAGCTAGAAGGAACTTTTCTCTTCTAGTGATTTACGGAATATATCTGACAGAAATGGTTCAATATCCTCCGGGTATTCAGAAAATACTCTTACCGGTATATCATCGGGACCCGGCGCTTTACCCAACTTCAGGAGTTTTAATTGCTTTACAATTCCTACGCTATCAATTTCTATCGGATCCATCTCTAATTCCACACGATGTGGTAAAGTGGGGATGTTTTCCATGTTTTCTTGCGTGAAAGAATTTTTGAATTCGGTGTTAAATACGGTAGCATTGTCGCGGCTGTCTTCAACTTCCCGTCCGTCTTTTATTAGAACTGGCTTATTTCGCAAGCTGCTTTATCCCTGCCCCCAGTAACGTGAACGTAATTAGTCCAGTCGATATCTGGCAAGTTAAAGTCACATCCTAGCATTATTGTATGGTCCGGAAATTGCCGTGCTATCTTATTTACATTGTTTCTCAAGTCCTTGGCAATATTTACCCTTGCATCGGGTGGACGATAGAAGAAGCCTATCACAAGTTTGTCCTAGCTACGTTGAGCTTGATCCATATGATTTCGCAGACAGTATGGACATCTATTTCGCTACATGGGAGGTACTTACTAACAGCTATAAATACACCACCTCCTTGGGAATGCAACCTATCCTTACGGAAAATGTTCATGTGACTATTAAAAAATCGGCGGAACTTATATCCGGTTTTAACCAACTTTCTGTGCCTATTACGATATCAGCATCTGTACTATGAATAACGTTTTCGAGTTCAGGCTGTTTATTACAAACACTTCTGCAGTATAATACGCTAGATGTAGCATGTCACGCTATGACGTCAATTTATGACAACGCGTAATGACATCACGCTTTACGATGATATTCTTGCGAATGCGCATTATTTAATAACATTTCCAAGCATCAGTGAATAAATTAACTCACAGAACACTGAAATAAAAGTACGTATTGCGTTACAATCGACATATCGATCATTAGATGCTTATATTTACGTAATATTCTTTTGATAAATAGAAGTATTCCTTAAATTATTTGTCCATAGATATATAAGATACAAGCTTTGTATTTCAAGCATCAGTGTTGAGAAAAGTTTCGTTAGAGTATTACTTAAGAGGGATCAGAATTACAACTGGCATTTGACGCTACGGCAGAGGGCATGAATAATTTAGCTTTTTTCAAAATAATTTAAACTGTACCCTATTATTGAAATTATTAATTCGTTTGAACGGAAATAGTTACGTTAGACGTGAAGCAACATGACAATTACCAATTAACACAACACAAAACACACAATTCACTTCTAATTGTCACGTCAAAGATAGCACCTGTACAGCAACAACTGTAAAAACGCTGGCAACGTTTCTTGATAGGATATGAATATACTAGCCACAAAGCCCGTCAAAATGACGGGTTTAATGATGCGTTCTGGCAATTAATTTCTTTTTAGTTGCTTACCTAAATAGAATTTATGAAATAAAGCTCAATGCAATTCCTAGTGCCTTGCCCTGTAAGAAAAGGATTTCGTTGCTATCCTGGTCCAGGTTCTATTTCAACCTAAACACGTAAAAAACTTGCCGCCAGAGAAACAATACTTCAATCACACGCATATTAATACATGTACTATGTCGCATTTTAGAGTTCACATTGCATTGCGAAATAAACTAAATCAAAAATCTATAAGTGTTCTTCAATCTTCATTTTTTATATTTGTTATTCAGAATTATACTAAAACCTTTTAATAGCTGACACACTTACATGCGGCTGAAATAATGCATCAGTAAAACCAAAGTAAATTAAAAATGAATCTTAACAACTTACGTCATTCCAATGTAATATTAGTTTTAATGGTGGAAGATTATATTCTCCACCGGCCGGAAACTGGTACTGCCCTGTTGAAATTTGTATCAATTGCTTCGTTATAATGGCAACTTCTTCACATACGCACCCTCCTTTTTCGGAAAAGTCGCTACGAATTGAATTAAAAATTCGGAAATGTGAGACACTCCGCAACCGCAAAATGTTAGCAAGTTTCGTTAGAACGAAGTAATGATTTAAGTAACAGAAAAAATTAAATTACTAAAAAGAAAAGAAAAAAAAAAACGCATTCCCTCTTCTGTAACTTCAAGTGCCAATTCTATTAACAATCTATCAAAACTGCCGCTAACATCGTGAAAATTAAAGCTTTTTTAAGGAATACTTCTACATAAACTAATATTCTATTAAATAAATCTAAGCAACTAATAAATATGTTCTGTCAGTTAATTTATTCGCGGATGCTCAGAAATGTTATTACATAACGTGGGTATTTCTCTACAGTTGCTTAACTAAACAGAATTGTTACAAAATTTATCGTCCATTGTGCTGTAGCAAAAAGCTTCAGTTGTCAAGTTGGTCCAGGTTGCATTTCAGCCTACGAACAATATCCGCTAATATTGCTCATAGAAAAGCAAAGCTTCAATCACGCGTAAATTAATACATTCCCTGTATCGCATGTCAGTGTCATCATGCATCGCGATATAAACTTGATCCCAAATCTTCACAGGTTCTGACACCTTTCTTTCTTAATACCTGTGATGAAGATCGATATTTTAACCGCTGAGAAAGCTTACATCGGCTAAAATAATGACCCCAGTGAGAACGAAGGATGCTAAAAATAAACCTTAACAACTTATGCTATGCCACGTAGTATTTAATTGTGGGTTAGGCCGCATATATGCTATCAATTTGCAACTTCTTTCATTCAAACCATGTAATGATTTCAGTAAAAAAAAAAAAAAAAAAATCTGATAATTATTAGGCCAATTTAAACGCAAATAATTTCAATAATAAGACACAGTTTAAAATATTTAAAAAAAACTAAAAAATTATGCATGCCCTCTGCCGTAACGTCAAATGCCACTTGTAATTCTGATCCATGCCAAGTATTACTCTAACCAAACTCTTCACAGCACTGAAGCTCGAAATACAAAGCTATTACCTTAAATATCTATGGACAAAGAAATTAAGGAACACTTCTATATATCAAAAGAATATTACGTAAATATAAGCATCTAATGATTGATATGTCGATTTTAACGCAATACATACTTTTATTTCAGTGTTCTGTGAGTTGAATTTATTCACTGATGCTTGGAAATGTTATTAAATAACGCGAATTCCCACGAATAATATCAGCGCCTTCTAAAATCAAAGCCTGCGCACCGGCGCGTGACGTCAGTGTCATGGCGTCCAATGTAGTCCATTGAATACATGTGGTTTGTATGCGCTTGTATGGAACGCTTGTTATCGATACTTCGAGTGCCTTAGTTTCTACGATATATTTGTTTTATCTACTTGTGATTTTCTTGTGGCCTCCTAATATGCCGTATCGCTGTTGTGTGCCGAATTGTAGAGGAAATTATGCAGGTGGACCAAAAGTTACGGTATTTAAATTTCCGGATGATGAAGCCATGAGGAAGAAATGGATATCAAGTATACACAGGGATTACTTTGTTCCTTCTTCAAGTTCAAGGGTAAGTTATTGTTTTGATTACATAATTAAGAGGTTAAGTTCACTTGTATGGATGTTTCTGTGCTGTAATGTCTGATACGCACACTACAAATAAAAATCGGATTTTTTTAAGTTCGCTTGTATGGATGTTTCTGTGGTGTAATGTCTAATACGCACACTACAAATAAAAATCGGATTTTTTTAACGAGTTCCGCTTCTTATTTAAAGCATCTTTAACTGCTCAGCTGTGGCACTTATTGTTCTATTTAACAATTTAGAATGTTTACGAAAAAAGTAGCTCATGTTTTACATCAATATTTTGGCTGTAATAGATTACAAGAAGTTCATTCATGCTCAGGATTATTGTCGTTGCATGAGTTCATGTATTTATTTAATTGTATTTTTCCCTTTGAAAGTAGTCTTAATACATTTTCGCAACATTCGAAATTTTTCCTTGCATTGATCTATTACCTCTACGTTGAATGATCAATTGCATTGTCTCAAACGAAATAATTTTGTGGTTGGGAGTGTCATTGTTTTTGTTTGTTTATGTATAAATTTGTATTATATGATAAAATAATGTGTTTATGTGTGTGTGTGTGTGTGGGGGGGGGGGGTTAGGATGGGAGTGGAACATGTTTATTTATGTATCTGGTGGACATGAGTATCTTAGGAATGCTGTAAATGGTATGGAAGATAGGTTTTGATTTTTGATATTTTTATTCCATTTCAATGTTTATTTAATTATTTTTTTCTTAACAAAATCCAGTATTTATTCTCTAGCAGTATGTACATTTATTATTCAGTTATTTGTTCTGTTAATCTGGACAATGTTGGATGTGACATGGTCATTTGTTCATTTTGTTTTTGTTTTCAAAGAGGACTTTGTATATGTGGGCACACCCAGAAATATGTTACTCTTCATGATCATTTATGGCTAACTTTGCAGTACTTTTGATAACTCTGTCATGAAGTATGAGTAGCCTTTTTAAATTCTGTGATTGTGGGTATTCCATTTTTTAAAGAATTTTTATTTACAGGTATGCCAGGCCCACTTCCAGAAAGATGATATCATTTGGGAAACACAAGTTTGGGATGAAAGCACAGGTCAATTATTAAGTGCCCCCCTTCAAAAACTACGTTTGAAGCCAGGTGCAGCTCCATTGGTACTCCCAAACTGTCCTGCATACCTCTCCAAAGAAGAGATGAGGAGAGAAGGACCAGAGGAAAAGAAGCTGCGACTTGAAAATGAACAACTAGCAGCAGCATTACAGTGTAGCTTATCTTCTCAACAACAGTATGAAAATAATTTCAGCTTCTGTTCTTTAGAAGAGTTATTGTTACGCACCAAGGAAGTGAAATTACCCTGTGATTGGAATGTAATTGAAGTGAACAGTGAATTTGTGTATTTTCTGAAGATCACAAGAAACCCAGCACCATTAATCACACATTCTGCTGTTGTAGATAAAAATTTAAATGTTTCACTGTTTAGGGGAAATTTGGAATTAAAGACATTAGGAAGGTTATCTTTTCCTCAAAAGATAAATAATATACATAACATTGTGAGTATATTGCAAGAGTTTTCAGATTTAGATTCTGGGTGCTCAGAATTCTGTGTCAATAATATTGTACAGATGGTAAAAGAAAGTTTAGAGGTATTGCAAGGTAAAGTAGAGGATTGTGAAAAGGAGATGGTAGAATTTATATCTGAGCAAGTTGGGCTCATAAATGTCAAGAGATTTAATCTTAGGTTTAGTTCCACATTCATGATATTTTGTTGTTTATTTTTTTCCATTTCCTCTCATGCTTATAAGTTTGTACGTAGCAGTTCTTTAATGAAAATGCCACATCCTAGTACTTTACGTAGAATCTGTAGCAAATTTAATGTAAATCCATCACATGAAAAGCTTGGGGGAAGTAATTTCCTATCTTATGCAAAACAGAAATTTCAGTATTTGAACACCAATGATGTTAATGTGGTTCTGAATGTAGATGAAATTCATCTAAACTCCTATTTGGAATACAGAGGGGGCAGTGTTTTGGGCATGTCATATAATTCTGAACATGCTGCAAATTCAGCATTTGTATTTATGCTGAACAGTGTAAGGTCTGATTACAGAGATGTTGTTCACATCCTACCAGTGAAAACCATTTCTGCTCAGTTGTTACATGATGTGCTGCTATCCATAATAAATGGTCTTGAACTTATTGGCTATAGGGTTTTTTGTGTTGCAACTGACAACAATAAAATTAATAGTAAAACAATGTCAATGTTTTCTGCAGATAAGGAAATTAATATTGTTTTTAAACACCCAGCTAATCCTGATCGCCCACTTTTCTTTTTAATTGATCCAGTTCACATACTGAAGTGCATAAGAAATGTGTGGCTGAATCAGAAAAATGAAGATAAGGATATGTTCTACCCTCAGTTTCCAGTTAGAGAGGAATTGGAACAAAATAAGTTTTTTGTAGCTTCTTTTAAAACATTAAAAAAGCTTTATGACTTAGATTCCAGTTCTATTGTAAAATATGGTCACACGCTTACTCTGAAATCACTTTGCCCCACATCTTTAGAGAAACAGAGCATGAAATTGGTGTTACAAATTTTTAATAGACATATTTCAGAGGGCCTTGAGGTAGCTAGTGGTAAATTTGATTTGCGGCATGGGTCAACAACAGCTGAGTACATTAGAATAGTAACAAAATGGTTTGAGGTCATGAATGTCAAATCAATGTTTAAAGGGAAACACAAGCAGAATCCATTTATGGAACCATTAATGGCAGAAAGTGTTTCTATGCAATTTCTATATGATTTTATAGATTGGCTTGATGTATGGAAAGCTAAAGGTCTTTCAACTGGGTTTCTCACAAAAGAGACATTTTTTGCCATTCGACATACAACATATGCTGTGATAGAAATTGCTCGTTATTGCTTTGAAGAACTAGGTATGACATACCTGTTGACGGGCAAACTTCAAACAGATGTGCTTGAGCGCCGTTTCGGCAAGTACCGACAAGCTGGCAGGGTCGCAATATAATGTTTCTGTGACACAGGTGTATGAAGCAGAAAAGAAGCTTCGCATCCAAAGTGTAATGCCTCTGGTTTTAAGTTCACCCTCTTATGGCTGTATCTCAGTGGAACCCATAAAATTTTATGTTTTCTGAGATGGAGGAAGTAGACTCATTAGACGTAGAAGTTAGCGTAAATGAAGATGACATTCTTGCTTTAAAAGAAATTGTTCCTCCTTTAACTTTTATTGCAGGCTATTGTGCCCATGCAGTAATTAAGAAACTGAAATGTGAGATTTGCCTTTGCGAAATGGTGATTGATGAAGAGCTGCCACTAAATGACCATTTTATTTTAATACGACGACTTGACTGTGGTGGCCTAAAATACCCATCAGGACATTGTTTTTGACATAATTGTTTACACTTACATTGTTGTAAGCAAACTTCTTTCAGAACATGAAACAGTTTTCCTTTCCTGCAGAATCAACGTGCTACAGCATGTGCAATATCACTTGCAACTCTAAGTGAAAATGACTATTTATTTGACAGGGTTTGCTGCAATGGACATTCATCACAGACAATAATCAAATGTATTGTTTGGGTTGCTGTGAACACATTTTTGAATAATTATTGTAAGAAAGTAAATGCAAACAAAGTTTCAAAGAATACCCAGCGAAAACTGCAAACTATGTGTACTTAATTTTGTACTATCATGGGCTGTTAAGACATATTTATTTATGTAGCTGAAATATTGCATTTATTCTTTTGTACTGTCTATGTGTTGAATGTGTACTTATGAATCGTATTCTATTTCATGATATTTCCTGTATGTAATTGGTACAGATTGTAAAATAAACTATTAATTTGCAGTAATACTGTATTTTTATCTTTTTCTAACATGTAGACTTCCATATTGCTTTGGTTTATATGATAATATTAAAAAAAAAAAAAAAAAAAGTCTCTCTAAGTAAGGGAACATTTCCTCCTTAATTATTACCACCTTAGGTTCTTTTTAATGTAATTTAACAAGTATATTAACCTGCTTTGTGTGATAGATATTTTAAGAACTTGAAATTTTTATTGCAGTTATTTTTTAATGTAAAGAATGTTACAGAGTTTGTTTTTTAATAACGGCTTGCAGCTTCAGGTTTTAAATAATGCAAAATAATGGAATGGCAATGATACAAATTATAGTTTGACATTATGCAAGTATCCTAAAATTTTTTAAGTTTTCATATTTTGTGAGAACATTTCCTTACAAAGGTGGAAAAAAAAATCACAGATATATTTGAAAACTGGGTTTCAACACAAGATTAGCGCAATCCTGTTCTGTAAACTTCACCACCTCCTCTCCCCCCCATCCTGAGCTACTGAACACTTCCTCTTAAAGTGTCCTTTATTGTAGGTTGCTGCTGCATTATATTCTCTAAACCATTGAGTACATATTTCTAGGTATTCTTTTCAGGGATTCTTGTGCAAATTACATTGTTCGCTCTTCATTTAAGTTCTGTGTTCGACCATGGAGACATCTCTTTAGAATTTAAGTGTGAGAAATATATCTGAAAGCTGCCTTTGTAATGTCCATAACAGCTTCTGGTACTGTGTAGTGTCATTTATGAACTTGATATGAGTATGATTTTTGCCTAAGTTGTATTATTTTTTTGGTGCTTCTGCCACAACAAACTTTCATAGCTGTATGACTAGCAATTTCCTGGAAAAAATTTAGCCAAAAAATGTTTTCCTCACTTTCAGAAACGGAAAAACAATTTGCCTGCAAATATATTACGCTGGAACAGTGAAATCTTTACCGAAAAATTGTAATTAGAGCCTGACTGAAATGAAGTTAGCTTACAAATAAAGAAGAATCGACGAAATTCAGAAAGTAAGCCTGTCCATAAACATTCTAGCAACATCATGTATACTCATCTCGAATATTTGGGACTTTCGGGAGGATAAAGATTTCTAGTAAATGATGTATTAACTGTTGGGAATCACGTAATTAGTCCTATATTACAACAGCAGTTTGCTTAGAACTTATTTAAAAATATTCTAAATAAATTACGAACAAAAGAATTGTAATTTCAAAGAGGAAATGTTGCAGTTTCATTTATCATCAAGAAGTGAAATTCCAATTTTTCACGCTCGTACGAACTTACGCGCGGTATAGCCAAGCGGACTACATATGATGTCACGCGCCGATGCGCAGGCTTTGATTTTAGAAGGTGCTGGGTCATGGCGGTGGTGTCCGTCATCGTCCTAAAGCCCGGGCAAGTCGGGGGTGGTCATCTAGCAGCACTGTGGCTGTCGCCGCCAGCGAAACCCTACCGTGTACTCCCGGGATGAGGGGAGGCACTGCGCGTTGCGGCGGTTGCGCTCTGGCGCCCTGGCGGTATGAATCACGTCTCACCAACACGTACAACACCTGTTGCACACAGCTGTTACTAATATAATGATTCGGTATGTTCCAGGACCAGCTCAACGGCAGCGACGGCGAGCGGCACCAGCTGATAACCTCAGCGGCGGTGTGTGGACCAGCTGTAGTTATTGCATGATACCACATCCTAACAAAACTAACAAATCCTTCATACATCCAACCTTGTAGCATAGAATCTGTTGCGGTACTGGCAGTATCTTAGCCAGCCGCTCTTATTCCCTACCTAACTATCACAGAGGTTTTTTTCCCAGGGGTAAAACCTTGGCAGTTTTTTTCCCTCTGCCCTGTCTCTTCTTTCAAAAGTTTCTGTCTATCTAATCCGATGGACCCATGTAAATGGGCGGACGCCTGGACGCATGGAATACATCACAATCCCGTTCCTGTGATCACCTACAGAATTACTAACTTAATGCATGTGCAGAGGCGAGCAGTAGTTAAAAGGAAGGCCGCCATGCTTGGAGGAGCGGGTTTTGGGTGCTCCCCCAATTAAAAAAAAAAAAAAAAAGCATAATGTGATGTGCTGAACCATGTCTACAGCTTTCACTGTCATCCAATGTCACTCGGAAGTTTCCCAATACGATGGCTTCAACTGCTACTGTGGTCTAGGGAGTTAACACAATGTGGCTTGGCCCATGTGTGGAGCATCGGAAACATCCTACACCATTCATACAATTGCTGCTGTGACAAACAGGCATCGCCGTACTGTATCTTCATTCTGCCATAAATTTCTTACACCTTCACTTTGTGAAAATCTAACCACGGAATGCTGTTCTCTGGTGCTTGTTGCTAGTGGACTGGCCATCTTTATACTGTTCCTGCACTGGTACTTGCACATCTTCATTGTGCTGCCACCCATGAGGACATCTGGCACATTATTTCCAACAGGTGTACCAACTTACAGACCACTAGCACACAGACCACTCGATTTTATATTACGCTTTTAAGGTTTTCATTTGACTCTCCCTTGTATTAATGCTCTACTTAACTCGTACTAAGGAAAGTAAAAGAACTAATCTGAATTATGATGACCATTTTTCTTCTTACTATGCACAAAAATCTAATTGTATGAAACTGAAGCAACATTAAGTAAAACAAATAGGAATGTTGCAGCTAAAACTGAAGTTTAACTTTCTATAAAGACTATTCATTTATCATTTCGAAACTTTACAAACATGACTACTTGTAATTAAAAATAAAAGCTCATCCACATGCATATAAACCAGACAAAGGAATGAAAGGGACCTTGTTTGTCTCCTATATTATGTTCCAACCAACCTTCAGTCTGTACACCATTTAAGTTAGTAACCAGTGAATTAACTTCTATTGTTGTTTTTGTTGTTTTAGGGCGCGTCGACAGCGGGGTCATTAGCGCCCTAATTAACTTCTATTAGTAGAACTGTAATGAACCTTAATGTTAATCACATATTTCAAGTTGTTACCACATATTATCTTTTGCCTGTCAAGTGTAGCCACAATATATGAGAGCACCAGCAAAAAAATTTTAAGTTTGGATTAAAAAGTAGCTATAATAAGAACGAGTACTAACTTTGAATGTGCATAAATTTTACATAAATTAATTTACTATTAATAAATAAATTTTTACACAAACCAGTTATGTAGACAGTTACTCTGAAAAAGTAAGTGGTTTACAGTGAATTAAATTTGAAGCTCTGATAACCCAAAAATATCTTTGCATTAGTACAATACATTTGTGTTACTGCATAATGTAAAAGAACACAGGATTTTCCAGAAATAAGAACTAGAAACATGACAGAAGAGTATCCTGATAGATTGTAATATTCCAAGGTATTTAAATAAATAAAATCATGATGTGTCTGTATTCATAGTCTTTCACTTTTACTTTATCGAAAGGCGTGTAATATTTCTTTGGACTATACAGTCGGCAAGATTTTAATCATTACATAAAAAAAACTAACATTTTCTTCCTGAAGAGCCTTACAAAACTTTCATAATAAAAACAAAAACTACTACCTTTTGAGTCATTAACTCCGCAAATTTCTCATTCTCAATTTTTTGTTGACTTATGGCACACTTCTGCTTTTCTACAAGGGATTGGAAAATGTCACTTAGGAAGCACTTAAGTGAATTAATTTCAGTAGTAGCACCAGTCTTCATTGTTTCATGAATATCCTTCAAGCAATGTTGTACAGAAGATTCCTGTAATTAAAAGCATACATAGGAAATTAAGAAAAACAAATATGTATGTGCTTTAAATACTAAAAAATTCAGTTGAAATTTATACCATGCCTACAATTATTTTGAAATGCAATACATAGAAATCAGCAACAGCAAGAATTTGAAACAAAAGTACCATGCTTATACCAGGTTAAGCAACTTAACAGTGAAGGTAAGGTGCAATCATAAGATGTGTAATGAGAAACAAGAAATGGTGGTAACTCTTTCAAGAATAAGAGAAATGGAAGACCATGTATATCCAGAACCTACAATAAGTCTTAGTGAATGATTTTCAGTAGGTAGAATTTTTCTCTACATAAACATTTACATCAGGGGTCTCCAAAGTAGTCGATATCAACCACAACTGGTCGGTAAGAGTTATTAAACTGTCTAGGAAAAAATTGGAAGATTCCAATAAATATTCGAAATACAGATACTGTCAACTAC
>JARYHS010000260.1:0-16624 GCA_031002005.1 Vandiemenella viatica | reverse complement strand
GGGAAATCATGGAATACCCGGATGGGGATTCAAACCCTCGTCCTCCCGAATGCGAGGTCAGAGCGTTACCGCTCACCCACCACCCTCGGTTTTCATTGCTATAGTACATAGCTGTAGAAAATTAAAATCTAGGAAAAGTAACTCTTTATATTTTTACCTACTTTTTTAGCATTCGTCTCGCGCCTGGTATGAGTTCCTGGTTAAATCTTTATCTACTCAGCCCTTCTACAAAACACTGAAGTTACTGCCTACTGGAAGAAATGATTCTCGGCGTATGATTGCAATCAAATTTTCACGGGTGTACTATTGGATTGTGTCGTGAAAACACATTTCTGCGACTAACTCTGCCATCTTCCTTAGGTAAGAACACACCTGTAATGGTTTGTTGTCCGACGGATAGTTACGGGCACAACTCACTCCGGCGGTAAACCCGCGAAGACCTCATTGCCTTCTACTTGATACAACCAAAGCAAAAACTGTTCACAGCTTTCTGTCTGCGGAACGCAGTCACTTCAACAAACTGGTGTTGTGTAACGAATATCCCGTATTATGAATGTTGCAGTGTTCCGGTACAGTCTGTGCTGTGCGGGCACCGGAAGCGACCTACGCACAGAGCAGCACAGGAAGGGAACGGCCGTCCGCCTTCCGGTGTGGACTGACTGCTGGGTGCTGGGAACCCCTCTGACGAGATCACGTCGCTTCTACGCAATATGCCCGCCCTCGTTGTGGTCTTAAAACAGGGGCGGAAAATGATTTTGGTTTGGGGGGGGGGGCTTGAGTGGACTTTTGTTTGGGGGGAGGCTTGGCTTGAGTTAATTTTGGTTTTGGTTGTTTGGGGGGGGGAGGGGGCTTGAGTCAGTCATGGGGTAGTCTTTATAGCCTCCTCGAGCCTCAAATCCGTGGAGCTAAAAAAAAGAAAAAAAAGTCTGAAAATTACAATGTCGGAGGTGGACCCAAATACTTTTAGAGGGGGGGGGCTGAGCCCCTAGCCCCCCCTGGATCTGCCCCTGTCTTAAAACATATACTCGAAGCTGAAGAGTAATCTAATACTTAAATTTCAAATCACCAAGCACCATATATTCCAAACAGTGAATGTAACTAAACATTTTAAATAAACCTTCAATAACCGTTTAGCAGTTATAAATTTTTGGTGAATTATTACTGCCAAATTTCCGGATTTTTCGTTCGCTTATTTGTTTATCGAACTCGTTTCACTTCTTTCACAGAAGCATCTTCAGCGGTTTTTCCTGATAAATGCGTTTAGTCTACATATTATTACATGGTTATGGTATCACATTTTGAATATAGAAGTTATGGTATAAATTATGATCTAGTTATATTTCCCTTTTAAACATTACTCCCGGATTCAGTGATTTTACCTTTCCTTGTGGAACTGTCATATACAAAAATTAGAAAATGACCTGTTATACGAGAAACAAGCTAAATTCAATGATGTCCTAGCGGGTGGCTGTGCCGCAAAGGACTGGGGATAAGGATGGAAGGAATTCAACCATGGCCTTTTGAAGGAACCAACTATGTATTTGCTTGGAGTGATTTCGGGAAAGCATGGATAACCAAAATTTGGATTCCCGAAGAGGGATTGAATGTGTGCTGGAGGCTTGCTTTTATTTATTTATTGTCTCATTCTCGTTGACGGGGATTCGAATCCCCCTCCGGCATAATTTTGGTTGTCCATGGTTTCCCAAAATCACTCCAGGCAAATACTGGGATGGTTCCTTTAAAATGCCATGGCTGAATCCCGTCCGTTCCTTTTACTCAGACCGAGAGTGGGGTGTCTCGGCTCGCATTCGGGAGGACGCCGGTTCGAATCCCCGTCCGGGCATCCAGATTTGGGTTTTCCATGGTTTCCCAAATCACTCCAGGCAAATGCTGGATGCTTCCTTCAAAAGCCATGGCCGAATTCCTTCCCATTCCTTTCCCGTCTCTAAGGATTGTGCATAAACTACGTGGCTCGATCTAGGGGGGGGAGGGGTTGGGTGGAAAGCTACGTTAAGCTACGTGGGGGGAGGGGGGTGTTTCCGAACCAGGCCACTGGCCTCTCTTTCATATTATTTGTCACAGTTAAAATGAGATACAGAACACACAGAAGCATATAAATATTTATTTCCGTCATTTAATTATCCCGGACGTAATTTACGATAGTCTGACAAGAGAAAACAGTACAAAATGTCTTCCGGAATCAATATGGAAAAAAGCTACGTGCTACGTGGAAAAGGGGGGGGGGGTTGTAGAGACAAAAGCTACGTGGGGTGAGGGGGGAGGGGGGGTTCACAGGAAGCTAAAATGGAGCTACGTGGTTTATGCACGCTCCCTAAAGACCTCGCTGTTAAGAGACGTTAAGCAGTTAAAAAAATCACTTTTTAATGACATTGATGTCAACAAGGCCTAAAACCATAGGCGAAAAAAGAAAAACGCTTTAAGTCTGTGAAAGAACTAAAAGGCGTTGGGTAAGCAAATAAACGAACGAAGAACTCAATTGCATTGGCAGTAATGATTTATAATATACTTATAATTATTACCTACATTTCACAACTATCAGTTACCGTTACCGTTTTTTAGGATTGGTCAGCGGTATCCTGACGTCACAGAGGCTGTTGGGCGGGAGATCCTCTACGATTGTGTGGTCGCCAAGTGACAGAGTTTTCGATTCGCCGCGCAATTCGCTTCTTGTCGTTACTAACTAAACTTACCCGGTTATCCTACTAGTTATAGGAGTTCTACAGTTTGACGTGGAATCCGAAATACAGAAGCTTCTGTCGAGCTTCACATTATATAACAAGCTGTGCCGGTGGTGTTGGTCGGGTTATGGACCTTTGAAAA
Source organism: Vandiemenella viatica (assembly GCA_031002005.1). Lineage (NCBI taxonomy): Eukaryota > Metazoa > Arthropoda > Insecta > Orthoptera > Morabidae > Vandiemenella > Vandiemenella viatica. The sequence continues at coordinate 13,783 of JARYHS010000260.1, read as the reverse complement.
TCGCTGCCTATGCCGGGATACGAAACGGGGACCTTTCTGTCTCCAATCAGACACCTTAACCACGGATCCACCAGATCACTGCTTGAGCCTGGTATTTCGAACTGTCTGATCGGACTTTGAGTGTCTCTTTATGCAAACCTCTAAATTATTTAGGACTCGAGATTACTTATGCAAAGACAATTAAACCCTCCAGTATATTGATTGCTCATTAAGAACTGGAAACTATTTATTGATACGCGTTGAATATATATGATTCAAGCCTAAATATCTTGAGGAATTCAGTACAGAATATAAGTCTTACCATAAGCCAAGAAAGGATTTTCTGTCATCACAAGAAAATTCAGGATTAAGGTTGCAGGAAGACTACACTGTTGACAACTTCATGAATACTGTGATAAAAACTCGTACATTATTTGAAAGACTAAATATCTTGTAATTTTGGAAACATATACATTTGTTAAGGGACCACCCCGTGGTTGAGCTCGAAAAAAATCGATTTTAGGTTTTCATTATATGTCGATAGATTTAGGTATTCTTTAAGTTTCATAAACAGGATTTCGCTGAAAAAAAAATTCGTGCATTTAAATAGCATTTTCCAACCACGTGCATTTCGGTGCCCCGCCAAATTTTCTGCAAATATTTTAGGCCTTTATAACCCCTATATTGCATATTAGGGATTTTTTCTGACTCCTAGTGTGTGGCTATCCTTGGAGGGCAACATTCGTTATTCTCTTGTTTCTGCTGTTTGTAAACAATACATTTGAAACACGCTGTTAGTTTTGTTCTAGTGTGTTTGTAAGCAGTTGTTTTCTTTAAAGTCAATTTCCTGCAAACTAAAATTTTCAGTACTTAAGCCCAATTAAATGAAAAACGATGAAAGATAATTGAATGAAATTTTCTGAGACTCTGCATAAAAAAGCCACTTCTGGTACTACAAGCATTAATATTCCACCATTAGGATTTTCACAAAAAACATTTTCTGCAGAAAAAAACTTAATATTTTTACTAATAAATTAAAAAAAGTATTTCTTAAAAACTATAAAACGTATAATGTATATTTTAGTACAGTTGACTTTACTAGCATGATGTAACATTAAATAAAAATATTAAGGTCCTGCATCAAATAGTTTTTTTTTACAAATGGGCCCAATACTTGCTTAAATTAACATGGTGTAAGATAGGCAGTGGGTGGTCCCTTTAAGATATTTCTTGCGGTTAGTTCATCGTTTGCAGTAAGCTACTCGTTTGCAGGACCATCAATTCTATCTCTTCTATGCCAATTTCCAACCTTAGTCTGGTTGTTATAGTATTTTCAAAGGAAGCGTCTTTGTTAGGCTACCTGTTTGATAGGTATGTCGTAGTTCGACGGGGAACCGGATGTGTTGCCATCTATCTGTGAAACGTGTAACTATGATTTGTGTGCACTGATGTGTGCGAGTACCACGCCTTCTGTACCTATACGATCCAACATTCATCGCCATAATGCACTAAGCCACACTGACGGGCGGACCATCAATTGTGGGAAAGTTTCCTTCCAAATTGTTTCGCAATAATTTGTTTTGAATCGGTAGAGATAACAATTGCTATCGATTTCGTCTCATTTTGAAGAGAGCAACGTTTTAATTTTGTTCAGTTTACCCGGGTACTTTCTTTCAACCAAATTTTTCAGTGCCAATTTTTTTTTTCTCAGTATATAGTTCTTAATTCTCTCCGCTTCTGCCATGTATTTTCGTTTGGTTTTGATCAATTATTCTAGAGACTTAGGCACTTTTCGTTTCCCACGTCGAGTCCTTTCTGATTCTAGTCCCTCTACCAAGACCCTGTTACCAAAGGAAATGATGAATAATTTACCAAAAACGTTGAAAGAGATTAAAGTTAAAATTGTACAGGGAAAATGTAGGTGGGTGCAGGAAAAGGGGAAGATGGGTGTTTAGGGAAATTGTTACCTAAACTTGTGCTCAATTACAATTTAATTAATTAATTGTTTTAGAGCAGCATATAGTTTAGAATGATATTGTAGCTACGATGTCTATCTTTCAATTTAAATTGTTAGATCTCACCAGAACAGACAGAAAATCTGTCTGGTTGAAAGTCTGGCACGTACTGAAGTCGTAATTTAGACGTTCTGTGCGATTATTTCTGCAGTGATCGGAAACAGTGGAGAAAACTTCGCAAATTAAGTTAGAAACGGGCATCTTTCATCTAAAAATTGACATATAGAAGTTAAGATTTGGTGCTTCAGTTTACGAATTATAGCAATTTGATAGTAGAATGGTTTCGTGAAGGTTGTTGTTACTGGAATGTACACTCTTTGGCAAAAAAATGACTGTGGGTGCCTGAGACTAAGTCCATTATTTTGCACTATGTGGCATCACTGGAGAGTTTGTTCAGGCATTGACTTAAGGAAATGAATAACAGATGGCGCTGAGTTGAATACCCGCAATGATGCCACATTGTGCGAAATAAGGGACTTAGTCTCAGACGCCCACAGTCATTATTTTTTTGCCAAAGAGTGTACATACCCCTATCAGAGAAAGTGTAAGCCGTAATTACTATTCACGTCATAAGACAACTTCTTCCAGCTACACGAATAGGAGCCAAATATTGCTAGGTGATTCATGTGCGTGTTTTTAATAAATTAAAATTCCACTAACAGCAGTTAGTTTTAGAAAAATAGTTCGCACTTTTACGCTACAAAAATTAACGAGGAAATGAAAAAGAAATTCAAAATAATATGACGTTGATTTCAGCTCTGATTTTCAATATTTCTTTCCTTTTGTGGTAATTTACCAATTTTTAAATAAAGTTATTTCCGAACACACGTAGCAGGTAGCACTTATAACCTAAATCCCAGGACTCCAGCTGGCGAATAAAAGTGTAAAATCCACGCCAGAACCTCGGCTCGCATTTTTTTAAACCTATGTGGCAATAACATCTTCCCTGCTATACGCTGTCATCGACTGTCAATACTCGATCGACGAGGTCGATTCTAACAAGCTTTTCGAAATTTATATAAACAGCAGCTTGTGTTATTAAAACCGTGTGCTAGAAGAGGTGGGAGAAATCACTCCACCAGGCAGGTTGTTTTATCTGGATGGCGACGGAAGTGATTTATACGTCATACTGGCACTTCTTGCGTGTAACACACAATTTCTATTTGTTAAGAAAAAGAATCTATGATAGGAGTCTTAGTATAAATAACTGAACCAGCATTAAATTTAACTTACCTTGCCTTTTGTATTTTTGGAATCATGTTTCATAAGACAGCAGAAACCTATATATTACACCTGGCATAAACTAAGAGAAAGTTTTTATTCAGCCTGGGATTTACGATCGCGAACTGTTCATTACTGGTTTTTACCTGAGAATTTGCGAGCTAGTGCAAATGCATGCGGAAGTAGTATGGCGGGGAAAACCAATTCCTAATTTAATATAAAAAAATTGTAACCTTTATATAACAGCTTAAAATTCAATGCTTACAATATTTCAGACATTTAGTCGACATCTGGAATGTAAAAAATAGTTAGATGACCACAAGGTCGCACAGCTCGAGCAATCACAAAATTTGAATCTTTTGTCGACTTAGCGAATTTGAAAATTGGGCGAATGCGAAGAATATACAAATCAAACCTAAAAATCCATAAAAAATGAAGCAGGCTAGTTAAAAAAGAAACAAAGTTAAAGAATTCTTGTAAAAAGGGTACAAGACTAAATTTATTGGCAAAATTGACTGTAAGAAAATTACGTGCTCTTCTCGTGATTTTTTTTTAATGTTGTGTACCCTGTTTAAACTCTCTAATGTTTACTTTGACCAAAAGAGAGCATTCAAAACTACAGGACACTGATGCAACAGCGAGCTTTAAATTTTGTTATGAGGTATTCAACAAATTTTTCGCCTATTATTATCTTCACTATAGGAGAGAGGAAAATGAGTGTCTTCAGGTATATTACACATCCTCTGGGAGGAGCCAACAGAACTTTTGGTCTGCTACATTGAATCAATTCCAGAATATGCAGATCGTTGCTGCTGCTGCAGTTTTCATTGTCTACAGCCTATTACTACAACCCTACTTTGTTCATATCAATGTGTTCCAGAACACAAAAAAGTAAACTCTCTGTCTATTACAATACTCCGGACGTATTCACCCCGGCGCTTGCGTGTCCGTACCGGCGCGACGCCTGGCGTCGCGCGCACCCTGTTGTCAGGCGTCGGTCCGCGTCGCGACGCTCGCGGCTAGTGGGACAGTGTGGTGCGGGTGGTCTGACTCGCGCGTAGCAGGGGGCTCCTGCCAGACTCCGCTCCCGTTGTAATAAAGCTACCCGCTCACTGCTTCATACCGCGCTATTACAGAGGAAAATATTCGAGGCTTTAGAAACGAATCAGAATGGATCATTTTGCGCAATAAATACAGGATTTTGCAAACGCTTTTTTTATGTTTCTTAAATATGACTATTATTACAGTCTATTACCGAAATAATTGCTGTTTTTTGACGGAATACAAATATTTTATTAATAAAATTTATGTTTTTGTCAATACCAGAAAGGGAAGTAATATAATCGAACTTTTCGTAACATTTGTAAAGTGTATCGTCAATGAACGTATGATATTCCCGTAATATGTTCTAGAAATGTTAAATTTTTTATTTTGCATGTTAAAAATAAAAACAGGTTAAATCTAGTGATAGATCAGAGAACGTCAGAATCATTTCAGCCCTTCGTTCTTGGTTTCATCAGATGTACGTAACTGTTTGGAGTAGTAGTGAAGGGAAACAAATCGAGTATTCACGTGATATATCTGAATGGTTAGGAGTGTAGGTTAGAACGGCTCGAACATTGATATTACGGCTGGAGGGACTTGCTTGCCGAGATGGCTCTGCGGTGTCCATTCAGCAGACAACACACGGCGGAGTGGAAACCAGAGGAGATGGAGTCCGCCCTCAACCTCAACCAGCTCAGCCAGGCCGTGGCCATGCTCAGGAGACCGCCGGTAAGTCAAACGCGGCGATAACATAAGATCAAAGTGCTGCCAAGGGGCAGACTAATACCCCTGCTTTACTCAGTGTAAATAGGGTTCCAAAACACAGGGTATAAAGGGTGTTTCAAAGAGTTTACTTTTTTTTGCTGTCGTCAGTCTTTCGACTGCTTTTGATGCAATCCTCCATCCCTTCCTATCCTCTTCATTTTTACATACCCCTTACAACCCACGTCCTCAATTATCTGCTTCATATATCTCTGTCTTCCTCTACAATTGTTACCTTCGACTACCCTCCACTAACAAATTAACCAATCCAACATGTCTCAAAATATGACCTACCAGCCTGTCTCTTCATTCTGAAAGCTTCTTCCACAAACTTCTTTCCTCAATCATCATTTCCAAAACTCGTTCATTTCTTACTTTGTCTGTCCACTTAATTTTCAGCATTCTTCTGTAGCACCACAGTTCAAATGCTTAAATTTTCATTCTTTCCGGTATTCCTAAAGTCCATGTTTCGCTACCATAAAGTGCTGTGTTCCACAAACAGAGTTTTTAAAAAGTTCTTTCTAATTCCTAGATCAATATTTGAAACTAAAAGGTTTCTCTTTTTCATCAAGTCTCTTCTCTTCTTGTTAGTGCTATTCTGCTTTTAACATCATTCCTGCTTCAGCCATCGGTTGTAATTTTGCTTCCCAAGTAATAGAATTCACTTACTTCTCCTATGGCATCCGATCCTATTTTTATATTTAATTTGCCAGTATTTGTATCATTTCTGCTACATTCCACCACTTTAGTCTTGTTTTGATTTATATTCAGACCAAAATCTTTCTTCAGTATTTTGTTCGTGCCATTCAGTAATTCCTCAATATCCTCAGCCCTTTCTGCTAACAAGACAATCACATCAGGAAATCGTAACATACTGATTTTTTCTCCCTGAACACTTATGCCACATGGATTTTTTTCAATTTTTTTTTATTGCTTCTTCTACATACAAGTTGAATATTAACGGGGATAGACTACAACCTTGTCTCACACGCTTTTAACTGATGCATGTTCTCGTGATTCTCTACTTTTATTATAGCCACTTGATTCTTATATAGTTTATAGAGTATTCTTCTAGGTTCCCAAAACAGGGGAGAGGGTGCGAAGATATTTCAATGGGGGGGGGGGGGGGGGGGAAGTAGCTTCGCCACCTATGTGGAACCTTACACCGTCGCAAGTATTAACTCCCCTTCACTTCCTCTTAGAGTTGGAAACCTTTTTTCTAACATCACATACTTACTGAGATTCTCTAAGGTGTCATTAATAGTAATGAGAAGTAGACATTTACCTTTATAATAATAAAATATTAGTGGGGTATAGGGTAAGTTTCTTTTAACGCAAAGTGGGTGTAGGAAGTTTCATATTGACGGAAGAGGAGCGTGATAAAAAAAGAAAAGTTGTGAAACCGTAGTTTAACTCAATTTCAAAAAGTAGTTGTTATATTTCAGATACACATTCTGTTCCACAAGTTATGATAACTTGTTCAGGTTTTAGGGCGCGTCGACAATTGATGAAAATTTGTTAATCGTTCTATAAGCCCTCTCTCTGTTTTCAATGTACCACAGAAAGACGATCATTTTATTTCTTCCAAAGGCCTTTTCTCCCTGATGATGGTTTCTTTTATGTTTCACTAAGCGAAGTTGGTGAGAGGAAACACAGTTTCGAATCTATATCTGGATATTGATATTTCGGTTTTCCATGGCTTCCCGAAATCACACCAGACTAATGCAGGATAGTTCCTTCAACAGGCAGTGGCCGAATTACTCCTCGTTCCTTGCCCCCCCCCCCCCCGTCCTTTTCCTCTTCTAATGACCTCGACGTGGATGAGGTTTAAAGCCATACAAAACTTAAACGCACATCGTAACCAAAGGTAAAATAGATCCATTTGTGTCACGAACGTTTTTTTTATATTTTTTTTTATCTATGACTCGAGATCATTAGAGGCGGGAAAGGAGAGGGCGCAAGGAACAAGAAGGAATTAAGTCACTGCCTTTTGAAGGAACCATTCCGGCATTCGCCTGGAACAATATGGAGAAATCATGAAAACACAAATCTGGAAGGCCGGGTGGAGACTCAAACCCGAATCCTCGCGAAAGCGAAGCTGGCGCGTTACTGCTCACCCACCACGCTTCATACGCGAACGTTAGTAGCTAAAGAAAATGACAAAGATTAACACAGATAATCACTAAAGCCAGAGAATTCACTGTAAATCACTGCATATTCTAGTTTTGCATTAGGCTATATCACTTTAAGGTCTAATTGTTCCTGTCAGGACTCCAAGCATGTGGAAACAAAAATGAAGGAACTGATGAATACTTATTTACAGTTCACTCACCCCGTGGTCTAAGCGGTCAACACACTAAGACAGTATATGCTGCTCAATCCAGCGTTCAATCAATTTTCGTCATGTGGTACTTGTTAACATTGTAAGCCTAGCAGCTGGGATAGATACCGAACCTCTCGACTGTCATACAGAGTAAGGACATACGACTTTTTTGACGGTAATTCATCCACCGAATGGTAACGTCAATTCTGGTAGTAACCTAAGTGTCATCCATACATACGTAACAACCCTGTTTTACTGGGGAAATTTGACTTGGCGTTCAACTATTGCCTCAGAGCACAATATCAACGCATCCGCCTGGTATCTAGGTATATGGTGTATATACATGGTAATTTTACGAGATTCCTAACAATAACGAACTTATCCCTGTGTGTGGCAAATATCCATCGCACCATTATGGAAACATATGTTGAGCCAAAATTATGTCCTCGTTGTTCTAGCTGTTGTTTTATTAAAGATTAAAATATTAATGTCGAGAACAATATCAGCCTAGGCGAATGTGATAATAGAGAAGACAGGCAAAACATCAATATCTAATTAAGAAATAGTGAGTAGAATGTACATAGAATCATATTTAGTTGACTGTCAGGAGGCCTGCCAATTATTTCGATAAATGCTTCCAGAAGTGCGGCATAAAAATTTGAATAACACACGAATCTGAAATTTTCTTTTTGTTGATTTAAAGTAGATTCTGTCGTATTAGATTATGCAATAACTAGTCAGTATAATGTAAAAAGTATCAAATTCAGATGACTAGATGTTAGGAACTTTGACAACTATTTTAATGAACTGTTCCAGTAGTGTGGTAAAAAATGGAAAGAACACAGATACGTGATATCTTGTTAAAGTTAGTTTAAGTAGTCCTGTCATGTTAGATTAAATAGTGCCTAGAAATCCCACATTACTCTAGCCGATACGCGAAATTTGTTCAGTGGGAAGTGAAGTGACCGAAATGAATACGCCTAGTCTACAAGCCATATCCATTTAGACACGCCGTTAATTGACCGTCAAAGAAAGAAATCAAAGATGACAGAGCCAGTGTCCAAAAGAAATCGTACCAAAAACATTGTCACCACACAATGCTGGAGTTGAAGACTTTTTTTTTTTTTTTTTAATAAAGTTTTATTCAATATTGCATCTTTTTAATAGTTGTTCTTTTGAATGACGTGTTGGGCATTGCTCTCTCACCATAAATTTAATGCGACTATCCTTTAATTTGAAACATAATCAAATTATTTTTCTCTGTAGCTGCAAGCAGTTTTAATTAAATTTTTTATTTCGCTGGTGTGAACGCTCTGGTGGCTATCTCCTTATACACCCATCTTTCTCCTCTCCTCTCCTCTGCCTATCCACTAACTGTTGCCCTCTACTAATTTGAACTTGAAATTCTTTCAGTGTTTTTGATTTCTCTTGGTAATTTATTCCAATCTCTGACACGCTTCCTTAAAAATGAAAATTTTCCCCCACTCTCATGCACCCTACTATCTACTTTTACCTATGTTATTTCAAATTTACCTTTGGTACTACTTACATTTTTTAGTAATCACAGTTAAAATTGTAGATCTCACAGACACAAACGCGACGGAATCGTAATGTTGTAACTGCCACTGGTAGCCCAGTCAATAAAGGGCCAAAAACAGTGAATGTCGGAACTTTCTCTGGTAAAGCTGAATTTTCTCCCAGTAGTAGATAATATTAGAGAGACATTTTTTCAAAAGTCCCCGAAAATTCCAATGGAGCTTCCCCCCCTACCCCCCTTTAAGTTTAAAATGTAGAGTTTTACGCAATCGCATATAACTTTTTAACCAAAAGTTTATTAAGGTTATATTACTTACAGTTTTATTCCCTGATAAATATTCTACAACTTTTATAATAACATAATTTATGATATGTGCAGCAGTTTTCCCGTAAATTAACGAAATGTTGTAAAAAAACAATATTTTTTTGCCACCTATCTACGTTTTTGCAAAACCATATTTTTATTCGTCACAAATGAAAAAATACTTCGAATGAAAGTTGTAGCTCATATATTCCTGAGTACATCGGTGTATAAACATATACAGTTATGTGTATTACTCTACTAGTAACATAGAAAACAGTAGCTGGGTTTTGAGCGCGTGAGCGCCCGGGAGTCGGCGGGCAGCGTGAGCCGGCCGCGCCCGTTGTGTAAGAGGAAGAATAAAGGTGCTATAATTTCCAGAAATTAAGGCGAGAAGACAATTTGCTATTCTGTTCCACCTTGGTATCTCGAGGGGAAACAAATTTACTAACACATCGAAATCACGCTATAAAAAAAGAACTTTTACTTGAAGAAAGGTATAACGTACATTTTAAACAACAGTATTTTCACGATAAGTTATCCGAATCTGGAATTATCTGTCCATTTTTCTCAATGAATATTATCACTTCAGGCTGTATCACGCATTAACATATTTTTCTCCCCTCACGCGAACCAATGACCTCCAGAAAGTTCGCTGAAGTTTTCCTGTCAATTTCGAGACGCTGTATATCAGAGCACTATCTCCACTAGAATTTGGTCTCTTTAAATAACATGTTTAAAGAACATTTCACTGTAAGAAGAACGGGGAAATACTGGTCTGGGACGTGGACTGACATGTGCATCGAACAGGGTTTGATGCGTCCCATGAAATCCGTTGGGGGCCTAACTCATGGACGAGGCATAACCGACAGCACTCTATCGAAATGGGTCCTCGGAACACAATTTTTCTTAAAAATTCATGATGCTGTGGAAGCTTATTTTGGGACATCAATTCAGTACAATGAGCAGCATGTTGAACTTCGCGTATCTAGACGAGAAAGAGATTTGTCGGACCTGCAAACATTTACAACATGGTTCCAAACACACAATCCTTTTACAAAACTATCAGGTGAATTAGTTTCATTGACATCTGGATTCGTGTGTGATGACTCAATAAACTGCGATGAAGCTTATGATGTCGGTCTCTCAGCCATAGCCAAAATGAAGGGAACTAACTTCCATGATATTAAACTTCACAGGAAGGATATGGTTAAGACTCAAGCAGTGCAGAAGTCAGCATTGGTACGATCAAAAGAAGTTTGTGTGAACTCCCAACAACTTTTTAACCGTATTTTGTGTGTGTGCGACAGTCCCGGAAAATTGAAGACTTACTTGGAATTCGAACTGGCTCCTCGACCACCTGCTTTGTTTGATGATGTATCCTTACGAAAAGGAACAAAATCGTCACTGATGAAGGTATTTGAAGAAGGTGTCATCGACGTAACGGACCAAAATGGTGCAACTTATGTTTTGGACGGGGGATTTCTTCTACACAAAGTAGCGTGGCCAAGAAATTGTTCCTATGGCGTCATCTTAGAAACTTACTGTACATATGTTGTAAATAAATATGGATCTAATTCAATTGTAGTATTTGATGGTTATCCAGACGAGCCAACAACGAAAAATGAAGAGCAAAAAGAAGCAGCCAAAAGATCTTCACCTGACATAGTATTTGATGAAAACACAATTTGTGTTACTGGAAAAAGAGGAGTTTTTAGGAAATACTAGTAACAAGAGAAAACTGGTACTAGCGTTGGCATCTGAATTCAGAAACGAGGACTACAAGTTGTTACAGCGGAAGATGATGCTGATGTGCACATTGTTATGACAGCAATTCAAACAGCAGAGAAGTGACTGTAAGGTATTTGTCGTTGGAACCGATACCGACTTAATAGTATTACTTACGGCACTGGCTCCTGCAAGTACTTGTATATACTTCTGTAAAGAGATAGGGGGGTGCAGTTCCATTAACAGTGTACTACAGAATCGCCACTCTCATAGAAAAGTTTGGAGATCAACGGTCAGTTACTTCTGTTTTGTCACGCTATGACCGGATGTGATACACATCCAGCATGTATGGAATGGGCCAAATTAAAAGCGATAGAATTGCTCAATTGAAACCTGATATGCAGAATACAGCGAGGAAGTTTTTGGATGATTCTACAACAAGAGAGGACCTTTTGATTGCTGGTGAGAAATTTGTTTTATGTTTTTATGGTTAGAGAAATATTCAAAATCTGAAATGAAGCCCGCGTACTACAAGTTCTTGACAATACAAAGAAAAGTTCCCTTAGATCAAATTTTCATCTAGCAACATTACCATCCAACGTCTGAGGCATTATCGTGAACATTCGCTGAGAGTATTTTTGCAAGTTCAAAAATGGTTAGGTAATACCTCCTTGATGCTACAAACTGGGGTTGGAAAATTGAAAAACGTGAAAGAAATGAGAGGTACCAAAAAGAACATTGAAACCAATTCCTACCTCGAAGCCATTTGCTCCAAACGAACTGCTGTACTTAGTGTCATGTTCTTGTAAACGAGGATGCGGACAATACTGTGGATGTAGAAAGTGAACCTGAGTTGCACTGCAATGTGTGAATACTGTAGTGGCTTATCTTGCCTAAATTCACACCTGTATTCAGAAGAAGAAGATGAATTTCCTCATACAGATTAATACGTAACCGTTATCAAAAGAGACATGCTTCTAAACATAAAATAAGTTTATGAGTTACAATAATCATGACTTGTAAATATTAAATCGGTGTATATAATATCTGTGGTGGGTGGGAGGTCCGTGATGCTGTTTTAAAACACAAGTAATTTAATACAGCTGCCGGTTTAGCCAGTCCGGGACACGGCGGGGTCCATAGGTGGTGGATAATGGAATGACCTGATATAACAAGGCTAGGTTAAATCCCCCGAACCAAAACTGGCATACAAATGTGTACAACAATTAATTATGAATAAAATTAAAATCTTTAATTCAAATATGTTACAATCAGAAAAACAAATTTTACTTCTCATATCACTCTAATGTTATTTTGATTATACACAAATATTTACTAAATTACAAATTAAAGGTCGACACACTATGGGCTAGTACGAGTATAAGTGTTAAAAATAGATGTTATAATTACAGTATTAACTAATTGAATAGGCATATGAGGATAAGGCGCCTTTCGCCTACGCCCGCCGACTCCCGAGCGCTCTCGGCGCTCAAAACCTAGCTACTGTTTTCTATGTTACTAGTAGAGTAATACACATAACTGTATATGTTTATACACCGATGTACTCAGGAATATATATGCTACAACTTTTATTGGAAGCATTTTTTCATTTGGCGAAGAATAAAAGTATGGTTTTGAAAAAACGTAGATAGGTGGCAAAAAAATATTGTTTTTTTACAACATTTCGTTAATTTACGGGAAAACTGCTGCACTTATCATAAATTATGTTATTATAAAAGTTGTAGAATATTTATCAGGGAATAAAACTGTAAGTAATATAACCTTAACAAACGTTTGGTTAAAAAGTTGTATGCAATTGCGTAAAACTCTACATTTTTAAACTTGGAATTTTCGGGGACTTTTCAGAAAATAATCCTCTCATCAAGGTCTATCACCCTTGAAAAAATCAGCTTTACCAGAAAGAGTTCCGACACAAAACCTTTATTGACTGGGCTATATTGGCAAAGTGCAGCTCGACCTTTACACCTAGCAACTGATAAACTGGCGCAAATTAAAATCCCAACCCCCAGACGGTGTTGTAATAAATGGCCCCAAGTATCATACATGAAAAGTATTAAATGATTAAAAATTGAAAGTTTTGTATGTAATAGTATGAAAATTACTGGGCTATGTATTATTTAAATTGCTATTTTTTTTAACAAAAAAAAAAGCGTATAAGTAGCGAACAGTGTGGTGTAACATGATACTTTGTTGTCCACAAATTCAAGTATGCGAAGGCGAAGAGTGACAACCGTCTACGCCAAAATGTGTAACTGTTATAGAGGTTGGAGAACTGGCGTGTTTTAAAAGGATGCTTCATATCGAGAAATCTCCAGAAGGATTGGGTGTAGTGCAATGTCAGTATACAGACTTGTTACACAGTGATAATCGACATGTGCGCAGGCGTAGCAGAGAAACGGCTTACCTGCTATGATTTCAGAGCGTCACACAAGTGCAGCCACTGGTGTCACGTTTTGGCGGCTATAAGTTTCAACAGTTGGCTGTTGTTGAAGGCACAGTGACGGCCCACCACTATGTGGACGTGGTGTTGCATTTTATTGTGATACCCTATATGTTCACCTTCCAAATCGCATCTTCCAACAAGATAATTCTCGTCCTCATACTGTGGCCATCACAACACAAGCACACATCACACGATCACAATTTTGACAGTACGATCGCCAGATTTGTTCCCAATAGTGCATGTCTGGCTGCCAGGAGTAGCCACATTATATCACATTGTCACCCAGCACAAATGTGCAACAGTGACTGCAAAAGACATGCGGGCGTAGAGACATACCCCAAGAAGATATCCGAACACTTATTGATTCAATGCCAGCTAGGATTCACAAATGTATTGATGCTCAAGGTGGG